>PVKU01009190.1:0-64504 GCA_004027475.1 Anoura caudifer
TGGGCAGGGGGCATTGGACCTGTAGCAAGTGCCTATTGTCTGAATGCATATTGAAGGCTGAATCACATGATTTGTTGACAGATTGGAATGTGTGGTAGGAGAGAAAGAAACAGTTTAAGAATTATACAATCATTTTAGTTTGAACAATTATGCTAATGGAAATGCTCTTTATTGTAATGAGAGAAACTAAAGGAAAAGCAGACTTATTTGGGGTAGGGAAGGAAAGGTCTAGTTTTGGTGCTTGTTAGATATCCAAGTGGTGATGTTGAGAGCCATTTGTATTCATCTAGGACATGAGCCTTGGAGAAAACAAATGGCACAAAGACATAGCCCAGAGGCAGTTTACCTCCTTAGCAAATGAACAAGAGCTGAGAATATATATATATATATATATATATATATATATATATATATACACACACACACATGCTCACACACACTGAGTGAGAGAAAGAGAAAGAGACAGAGAGTATAAAAAGATAATTACATGAGAGTTTGCTCTACGAAGACATCCTGTATTTATTCCTATGGTGCTGGGTGCCCCTGGGGTTACAAATACTGTATGTTCTCAGTAGTGGATATATGCTTTAGGTTCGCTGTGTTGTACACAACTTCATCAATGTGTACACAGAACAATGGGGCAGGTACGATGGAGGGGATATTCCACCTTCACAGATCCCCTCGTGCAGCACTGAAATTCAAAGAGCACTGAATTCCAATATTGGAATTTTTTCCCCTAACTCATTTGGTGGCAAAATCTGACCTGACCTGAACTGGTGTCAAGCTGTTTGGAATCTTTATTTATTTAAGTTACTGTGAATAATCCTGTATTTGCCTCCCGCAATATTGGTGTGTTTGGTTATAAGGAACTGCTTGAGACTCCCGCTGGGATGCTACATGATATATGGTATATGTGTGTCCTATTAACTTTTTAAAATTGAAGAAAGTATCAATTTCAGAACAAATTAGTTCCCAAGAGTTTTTTTTTAATTTTATTTTAATTGTTGTTCATGTACAGTTTTCTGTCCAAGAGTTTTTGATAAGGGATTAAAATCTGTAATCACATTTTCTAGGGATAAACACGGATATTTGGAGACTCAAGTAAGCTGCTCAAGGCTGTGAGCCGTAAGTGCTAGAGTCAGGCCTGGCTCTGTGTGAGTCCAGCGGGCATTGCCATTAACTGTAGAATCTGCCCTAATCAGTTACCTTCATTGGAGATAAACTTATGCATACAACCACTCAAAACCTACTGAACAACCAGGGACCTCAATGCAGGGGAAAGAGAAATCCTATGAGAACTCATATAATCTCATCTTGGATACAGTTGAAGAACGTTGATATATATCAATAGAGAGATACCTGTTTGTCTGTGTGTTTGTTGTAATGAGGGAAGCGGCTCAGGATCAGAAAAAAGGAAAAACATTTTTTTTTTTTTAATGGGAAGCATGTGGCTCTGAAGCAGATCCTCCCCAGTTAGAGTTGACACAGCCCCTGTCTTCTCCAAAATGATCCAGTTGAACAGCTGCACCACAATCACTGCTAATAATAAAGAAGACAGAAAACTGTACAAGAACAACAGTTAAAATAAAATTAAATTAAAAAAATAAAAATATATTAAAAAAACTAGGGGGGTGGAAATGGGAGGGAGGTGAGGAGGGCTGGGGCGGTGGGCTGGGATAGGGAGTAAAAGACAGAAAACTGTACAAGAACAACAATTAAAATAAATTAAAAAATAATAAAAAAAATAAAAAATAATAATTAACACTGATTGAATGTTCACAGTTTTCCAAACACTGTAGTAAACATTTTATATGCATTACTTCATTTAAAGCTTAAAATGACTGAATGAGGTAGGCATATTTAATATAATTCTATTATAGATGGGGAAATCAAACATTAAAGAGGCTCAGAAAGTTGGACAAGGTCAATAGTTAGAAAATGGGAAAGACAGGTTGTAGACCTGTGCTGCCAGATTCGAAACAGTCTGTTTATAATCATTAGGCATACTGTTTATATTCATAACTATTGAGCATCTGCCCAAAGACATTAAAAATTTGAAAAAATGAATGACCAGTGAATCAACTGAATTGGTAATCAAAGTGTTACCCTCAAACCTTACTTCTCTCCCCAAATCTCCAGGTTCTCACTATTTCTATATGGGATTATTTTTGCAAAACTAGTAAAGAAAAATTAATAACTCCCATCACAACAAATTGTTTCAAAAACTTTTAACAATAAGTGAACTGCCTCATCTTATAGGACTAGAATAACTTGAGTCTAAAATGAGACAGAGCTAGGACAAGTTAAGAAACTTATAGACCAATCTCAGTTTTGAACAGAGGCAACTGTGCCATCTAAAAGTTATATAAAATGTATAAAAATGAATCATAAAGAACTTCATTTTAATCCAGAAATGAAAGTAACATGCAACATCAGAAACTATAATACTATAAAATAGCATTAAATGGTAAAACCAAAAAAAATTCATAGGATCATTTCAAAAGATGTTAGGTGGCATAAATACTATTCAACATTCATTTATTTAAAAAAACAAGTGGGGCTAAAGACTACCTTGAGCAGATAAAAAATAATCACCTATTGAAACCCTAAATCTAAAATGAAAGTTAATAATGAAATTTTAGAAACATTATTTTTTAAATGAGACACCAAATGATACTTCTATTCAACATTATATGGGTGGGGCAAAAGTGGGCTTACAGTTGTTCACTTGGAAAATAATAATAAAATAATTAATAAATAATAATACAAGAATAAACTCTGTGTTTTGCATACTTACAACTGTAAACCTACTTTTGCCCCACCCTGTACTGAAAATTTTAACTGTGGCAATAAGACACAAAAAAATGAATAATGATAGGAATAATAATAGCTATTTCTTTTTGCAAACCTACTATGTATGGGTGATACCCTTTATGCACATTATCTCATTTTATCCTTACAATAACTCGGAATGGTTACTATTATTGCTGTCCTGTATGGCTTAGAGAACAAGTTTCAGATAGTTATATCTGTGGCTGCCCACCTATTATTTGCTCCTCCTCCTACTACAGAGCCAAGGCATTCAAGCCTGGAAAGAAAGAGGCTTCTTTACATGGTTTACCATCTTGTTGCATCTTCAGGGAGAGATTTTTAGCTACTGGATATAGTTTTGTGTTAAAATCAGGGTCAGAAGCAGTGAAAACAAGCATATTTACCCATTTAAGCTCCATTCTGTCTTTTTGCAGGGTTTTCTTACCTACTCAACTTTTTCCTTGTTTTTCTCCCCCCCCCCATAGAGGACAATTTTTGGTGAAAAAACAAAAAAGAGATGATGACTTAATGAGTCATTCTGCTTTTGAAAGCTTTTGATAATGGTGAGGGATGTGCTTTTCTTGTAGGTGTCTATCAGCTGAAGGATGTAAAGCCACCTTTAGTGGAATGGAGGAATCAATGGATCTAATCCTCTCTTCCCTCCATGGAGCTTTAAAGGAAAAGAGAATAGGCTGAGGGGAAAAGATTGGGAAGACTGGGAAAGAAGGAACTTAATGTCCATCTGAAACAGGTCCGTGAGGGCTAAGAGCTGACTCAACAGGCAAAATAGAAAAATGTTTGCCACTGGCCCTGGGCTCCAAGGGTATGTGAGGAAGTCTATCATTAAGACTTCCTTTCTCAACTTGACCTGTTGTTACTTGTCTGTCCTGATAAAACTGAAGGGTTACACACCGCGGTGAAATGAGGATATCCCTTCAGTCTGTTTCTTTGCATTAGCACCATGAGTTCGATAAGATTGCAGGTAAATACAAAGGGATGGTTTTCTTTTGGAAATATTTGAATGTTAATGGGAGGAAGAACAAACACAAAGGGCTAAGGTGACCAAAATTAATTGTTGGTTAGCCTGCAATGGGTACAGATCAGTCACCATAAAAAGGGGCCAAGTTTAATTTGGGAATGTTCAAGTGAAAATTGAATACAGAGAAACTTGACTGGCAACAATAACATTTGATAATGGTTCAAGAGCCTATAGCCTTAAACATTAGTTCTTAGAGAAGAAGCTCAAAGCTGCTGGAAGAATAGGATTTTTCTCAGGGCTATGCAGCTTTGGCTGTTCCTGGAGTTAGGTCACGTTTGAGAGGTTAAAGGTATTACCTCTATAAAACTTCCTTTATTTCAGATACCAGCTGCATTCTTTGGGGTTCCAGGGCATCTGGACTTCTGAAGAATTGGCTACAAATTTGGAGGTTTCCATTATCCCCCTTAACATTTGGTATTTTCTGGAATGACTCACAGAACTTAGGGAAGTGCTATAATTATCATTACAGTTTTATTTTAGAGGATAAAAATCAGAACCAGCCGGAAGAAGAGATGCATAAAGGGAGGATCCTAAATGCCAAGCTTCTATGTCCTCAGGGTGCACCATTTTCTTGGCACTGTGATATATATCACCAACCTGGAAACTCACCTGAGCTCAGATGTCCAGAGTTTTTATCAGGATTTCCCTATAGGTATAATTGATTAAATCATTGGCCATGTGATTGAGCTTAGTTCTCAGCACCCCTCACATCCCCAGAAGCTGGGCTGCATCAGAGTTTTAACTGTCTAATGACTTGGTTGGGTTCCCAACCCCTTCATGCCTGACCAGCTCTCAACCTAAAATTATCTAGGGCTCTACCTTGAGTTACCTCATTGGCATAAACTCAGGCAAGATCTCAGAGGCCACTCACTGTGAATAATAAAGACATTCTTATTACCCAAGAAATTCCTAGGGTTTAGAGGGTCCCTCCAGAATCCAGGAAGAAAGATCACCAACTTCTTTACATAACACTCAGGTTACACTAGCGAATAGTGTACCAATAAGCACACTATTTCCTGAGGTTTCTCCGAACACTGTTCTCTCACTTCCTAGCTCCTGCCCAATACACTTCCTCATTTGCTTCCTGGTTAGAGAGGGATGACCAGCTGCTCTTACATTCTGGCACACATTCAGGGAGAGACATAGGGTTCACCTTCCCTTCTTGGGCTGATGTTTGTTGACATTTCCATTCCCTCTGGGTCCACACGATTGTCCAAACCAGGCAGCCTCTATGCTGAGGGCAGGGATGGAACCAATGGCAGCTCATCTGCCTTTTATTTCACACAGAGTAGATTTTCTCTCTAACTCCTCTTCCCTTTCCTCATCCAGTCCTTGGAGAAAGAAATACAATGAGCTTTCACCATCTGTCTAGTCCATATCAGAAACTGATCTGTCTGCTAATCTTTGACCAGCTGTACTCTGCTGGTGATCAGTGAGCCTCTTGATGATCCCATCCCCATTTCATCTTGCATTCTGTTGAAGACCCATTTTACTTTACAGGCCTCTGTTTATCCGAAAGCAAATGGTTAAGAGAAAGTTCCTTACGGAAGTTTGGAGTTTTACGCAGTATGGTTGTACTACTGGTTCTCTCCTGTTAACTGATGCTGAAATGTTGGGCATGGCTAAGGACTTTTGGGTCTCTACCTCTTTAAAGAAATGAACCAAAATGGATGTATTGTAACTGCCTCAGTTCTAATGATAGCACAAACAGTCCCCACTTTTATTAGCCTCACTTTGGTTTTCATTAATAAGAAAAAATTGAGAATAATTTTACACATGGAGAATTCTTTGGAAAACTAAACTGATGGAAGATTGAATATTAATCTTTTTCTAAAGGGCAGCTAATTATAAGAGATATCCTATTATCTTTCTTAAGTAACTTTGGCAATATCTCTCAAAAATTACTGTAACTATGTTACCATCAGTATTTAGCTAGAAAAGGGGAGCAAAGGGCTTAGACATTGAGCTTAATAAACTGGGGAGCATAAGCCTACTTATGTAGCCAGGAAGCTACAGCTTCACACTCCAGGGGATCACAGCATTGCTCCACCAAGGGGATTAACACCCCTCCCTTCCTCCCTCCAGTGCTGGATTGTTGAGGGGCATAGGGAGAAGTGCTGGATCCTCTATGGTCCAGGGGATGTAAAACTATCCAAAGCCCATAAAAAGCTTGGGAAGTTGATTTGTTCTTTTAAAAAGGCACCTGGTCTCTCCCAGGCCCAAACTAATATAACCCCAGGGGAACAAAGAAGCTCTCCACTTCTTGCTTGATGACCCACACTTGCCAGTGCACTAGCCTGTTCTCTCCATAGCCATGTGACCCATGGCCATGCAGGCTCCACATACAGAATCCAGGAGAGAGGCTGGATACCACAGCACAACAATGGACTGCAGATGGAAACACATGCTAAGCTAGCTGGATCCTGGACTGGACTCTACTATATTAAGAGTGGAATCTCTGGACACTGTCTTTTGTGTTGGTCCAACTGAAGACAAGATTGGACTTCTTCCACAGCGAGACAGATGGAGATAGGACATTGGGAAGTCAGAGGGGAATCCCTGTAATTTGACATCATGAATAAAGTTCACCACAGAGCCACATCCTCCCAGGCAGGTCTCAGGAAATTCTTTTCTTCTCAACACCACAAAAACTGGTTTTCCTCTGATAATAAAATGTTTAAGGACTTTCAGTTTTACTATCACTAAAACTGTGGAAGTGATACACTGAGTGCTCATTGAGATATATTCTATGTCCTTCTCAGTCCATATTATGGGATACTTGCATGGATACTTTTCTACCTAGAAGATACAAAATGAAAATTCCAGTAGCCCTTCTAAGCTAAAACAGGATCTAGACTTTTTGTTGTTTGTGGGAGAGCATCTTAGCCTGAGATCCCGCTGAGTTTCCAGGAGTTGTTATCTAGGAAGGAGACCAGTAAGTTTTCCTACTTGACTGTCCTTAAGGTCCTGAGACAATCTGACTCCAGAGAGGAAGCTTGCTTTTGGGTACAGTTTGCCTTTGCAGAGCTAAGCTGCTCAGACTTGTCAGAAACATTAACAGGAGTGTGAATGTCAGTGCTTTCTACCTATTAGTTAAAAAGTGTAAGTGCAAGAAAAATAATGAACAAAGGAATGCCATTTCTAACTAGAGAAAATATGTACAGCCAAGCATTGTTTTAATTAGCAACAACCCTAAGAGTCTGATTTTCTGTGAACATTTTAGAATATGTAAACAGTTATCTGATGCTATAGATTACTGTGGCCACAAACTCAGTGTTTCTAGCAAAAAAAAAAAAAAAAATTATCAAGAAAGAGAACTGAAAGCTGAGAACCTCTGGAGAACCCATGGTTGAAGGATCACAGGCACAGAGAGCTGAAGCTCTTTCTTCTACGTATTCCTTATGTTGAGGCAAGCATGTTATATCTGAAGGAAAGAGACCAAGTGCCAGTTAAGAAAAAGCAGAGTTAGGTGATCCATCAGCCAAGTTAGCCTTCTGGAAAATAACAGTCTACACATTGAGTAAAGAGCATGTCTTTTCATGTAAAAGACAACTTGAGATTAAACAAGGATGACTTTAATACAAAGATAGAAAAGGATTACAAGCTGGATAATACAGAATTGCTGCCTAAAAAAAGTGACTATCTTTTGTTATCGGGCAAAAAAAATATATATATATATATATCAATTACTCATCAGGAGAGTGAGAATTTGGTTAGGAGGGAGACAAACAGCATGTAATTGTGTTCATAATTACTTGATTTGTTTAAATCACTTTATGTCTGTTTCTGTTTAGAAGGTTATAACTATAGACATGAACATAGCATTGTAACTTTTGGGGGACTGAAATTAATACAGACTCCTTTTAAAAATTCAGAAAATATAGAAAAGTGTAAAGAAGAAGACAAAAATCACCTTTAATCTCATGTCCAGGGAGAAGCTATTAATAAAATATTTATGCAGAAATATGTGTGTTTAACCAAGAATAGAATCATTTTTATATGTTTTTTTATAGTTTATTATTTTTACTTGGTATATCCTGCATTTTCTGTAGATCAACAGAAAGTTATGCATCATTATTTTCAGTTTCATTTCATCATGTGACTGTACCATAATTTTTAAACAAATGCTGTTCTTAAAATGATCAGTCTCTGTCATTTGAATCATCCTATTCTTGGCTTTCACCCCCTTCCCACAGACACACGTGACTGGGATTCAAGCCTACTTGTTGCCTCAGGCCAACACAGATATTAATCAGAGTCTTTTATTTTCCCATCTACAGGGAAAGATAATTTCTTCCTACTGTTAACTACAGAAAGGCAATGGTTGATCAGGTGGACGTTATCATGAACAACACTCTGCAAATAGGAAAGTTCAAAACAAGTTACTAAGGAATACAATACTGAATTATATTTAAAGAGAATAAAACATCGAAGTTGTATATATTCCTGAAAGGACCCTTGAATTGAAAGTGAAATATTCCAAGAAAGTTTATAAAAGTGCTCAAGTGTGGGGAAAATAAAAATTAAAGTAAGCAGTGATCTTTTGCAATGAAGGATTAGTAAAATAGAAAAAACGGACAACAGCCAATTGAATTTTCCTAATTTGGTTCTATTTACAATATCTGTTGTAATATACTGATTAGAATTATTAATAATATTATTTAGTTGTATTAACATAGAAGTATATTCTTGATTTATATAAAGGCATCAGTTGAAAAGAAGAAAAAGAAACATTATTTACTTTCTGAGTTGATGCCTGCAGTTAGCTTGATAATGCATTGTGAGTCAATTCTTCCAGCAATATATAGCTCATAGCTTTTCATGAACTTCTCTATGAAGGAGAGTACCTAGAAATCTCTGGTTTCCACATGCTTAGCTGATTCATTTTCTTTTCCCCTTCCTACCCTTCACAAACCCTGTCACACTTCATCATGTTCTAGCCATAAGTGGCCATTGGTATTCACGCCCTAAACACCCTGATGTGCTGAGCTGTCTCAAATGTCTTGAAGATCAGGTGACCTCATGTTCAAGGGCACAGAGTGCTCTTTTTTAAAGCATATTTTATTGAGCGTGCTATTATAGTTGTCCCAATTTCTTTTTGCTACCCCTCTGTCTGGTAACTCCCTTCCCTCCAGCAATCCCTCCTTTAGTTCATGTCAATAGGTCATCATGTAAGTTTTTTGGCTTTTCCATTTCCTATACTATTCGTAACCTCCCCTTGCCTATTTTGTGCCTACCATTTTTGCTTCTTATTCCCTGTATCTTTTTCCATCATTCTCCCCACCCTCTCCCCACTGATATCCCTCCATGTGATCTCCATTTCTGTGTTCCTGTTTAGTTGTTTGCTTAGTTTGTTTTTGTTGTTGTTGTGTTCAGATTCAGCTGTTGACAGTTGTGAGTTTGCTGTCATTTTACTGTTCATAGTTTTGATCTTCTTTTTCTTAAATAAGTTCCTTTAATATTTCATATAATAATGGCTTGGTGACGATGAACTCCTTTAGCTTTATTTTATCTGGGAAGCACTTTATCTGTTCTTTAATTCTAAATGATGGCTTTGTTGGATAGAGTAATCTAGGTTGTAGGTCCTTGCTTTTCATCATTTTGAATGGTTCTTGCCAGTCCCCTGCTTATTTTGATTACTTTCTCGTGGAACATTTCTGGTGAATACAACGCTCCACTTCATTTTAATGTTTCATACATGCATCTTTAAGTTCTTCCATATTGAGAGGAATGGTATTTATTTGGATCACCTTGGGACTCCTTTTAATTTGAATATATTTCCTCCCTTTCCTTCTCCTTCTAGGTGAACATAATTTCTCTTGGGGGCTCTGGGGACAGCGTCAGGATCATGCAATGGCCTTCAGATTTCCATATTCAAATCTTAGAGCTGAGAGTTGGGGAAAACCTGGAGAGTTAAGTGCCTCTCTTCCAAGGTTGACATTTTTGGTTAGAGTAGGAAAAAATGCTTTGGGTCAATTAGACACACTAAATGTCTTTATCACTCCCAAAGTAAAGCTGTGGGAAGTTCAGGTTTTATCCTATCCATGTTGGGGTCTGAAAAATTCTAAGAGATAAGTGGACGAACAAGAGCAATAATGTTGCACAGGTACTACTATGCCATGCACATTAGAAGCAAGCTTGTGGGTAATCGTCTGTTAGGTAGCAGCTAGGAATGAGCGGCCAGCCAGAGGGGAAACAAAGGCAGGGCCCTCACCATTACAATCCAACAAAGAACTTCATACAGGAGGCTAGAAGCAAATGGAAGACATGTCTCACCAATTAACTCAGCAGTTCTGAGCACAGTTTGATAAGACTGACAGGTGTCCTGAGCATTACAAGCAAAAATAACTCAGGCGGAGGGGGGAGTCCTTGAGACTGTGCTGAGACAGAGGCCTCTGTAACAATCTTAACTAAGGTTGCCTAGTGTTCTGAATATCACAAGTGGAAATTGCACAGGAGAAAGAGGGGGGACTATGCTAGGAAAGTGGGGCCTCTGTAACAACTTCACTAATTAAGACAAAGGGCCTTTACTAAGAAAGCCTTTGTAGTTGTACAAAGTAGGGGATGAGTGGGAACCTAGAAGCCAGCTGAGAGATAGATAACCCCAATAGTCAGCGTACTTAGATTAGCTAATACTCACTTGTAGCCTGGGCCCAAGTGTATAGAACAAACTTCCTAACAACTTTCTTGTGCCTGCTTACAGCTTTGTGCTCGTGTATGTTTCATAAATAAACTTGCTATCTCTTTTACACTACAGGTATTATCTCTCCCTTGAATTCATCTCTTGTGGTGAGACAAGAACTGAGTTGGGGGAGAAAGGCCTCCTGACCTGGGTCTCTCTCTCTCTCTCCTACCCATAACATTTCAATCAAGATTGGGGTACTTTTTAAAAAATTCCTATGCATTGGTACCGGCTTCTGTCTTCAAGGCATATACTTGCTTCACTTCTTTTCCCCTCAAAATACCACAGTGTCTTAGGTCTAGTTTCCACCTGTCAGTTCTTCTCCTTGGTATCTGATTAAATCCTTTTTTTTCTTTGTCCTCTCCCCTGACTGACTGTGCCACCAATGAGAATTCTGAGGCCTGTGTATGGTGACCATGGAATTTTATATTTATAAAATATAAACATAAAATTTGTATTTTACTAGTTACTGTGTGTAAATCACCTTTAAGTGAGCTAAGCTTATGAGCCTTCAAGTCTCTTTCTACTGACCTGGAATAGAGAGTCTGCTGGAATTGTCCTTCCACTCTGAACATCAAGATAGGATATATTTTTCACACTTACTACACAGGATTTGAATCCTAGTCCCTAAACATGCCCTCCTTTCAGGGCAGTGAGACAACCCTACACAGAGATACCTACTTTCAAGAGTCTGAATCGGGCCTGTCCTATCTCAACAGCTGTTAGCAGGCAGATCACGAGCCGTTGGCTCCTCTGGGGCGGGCTGCAGGATGACACAACTCTCACCAAAGGACTGAACTGGGTGCTTGGCCATTTAAAGAATGGTAATTGCTTTGTATCATTTGATTAATAAAAAATTGAAAAAATAAAAGACTCTCCATATAAACGCTCAGCGCATTGTCTTCCACATAAATGGAAGTCCATCTTGGCCTTTAACTCTGTCCATCTCTGTGCTGTTTCTATGAAGTTATAATATAGTTAAAGTTGGTTTTTTTTCCTCTTGTCTCTGGCACAGTATTATACATGATTTATGGTTGTACTTAGTCTATAGCAGAAGATAAAAGGTCTCCTTAATTCTAGACCTTGGGTTGTAACTAATCCTGAGGGATCCAGTCTAGCTGGTGGGGCTGGGTAGAAGGCTCTCAAAAACATAAGCAGATGAAAAATTAACCTGTTTCCACCCCCTGCCTCAGTTTCTACAGAAACCAGGTAGCCATGGAGGATGGGCTAATAATTAGACAAAATTCCAGTTTGAGATTCCACGGGGAATTTTCTATAGATTTATACACTTAGTAAAAACTCACCACTGCCTAAGTTGGGTTTTCTGGCGAGTCCCACAGTTCTGACAACATTCCCCAAAAGGGTGACCCCAGTTTCAGTGTCATCTCCGTAACATTCCTTTGAGTTGCTGCCGTTACTCCAGTAATCACTATCGCTAGGGCTTACCTGGCACGCACTTGTTACTTTATCCCAACAGTCTGATGGTTATACTGAAAACATATTCTTGGGCAGTCTGATCGTTTAAACTCATTGGTTCTAGACCTTAGCTACTCAGGCCCCACTCCAGACCAACTGAAGAATTATCTATCTTTGAGGATAAGGGTTTGATATACTTCTTTTAAAGTACTCAGGTGACTCCAGTGTACAACCAAGTTTGAGGACACTGTTTTAATTTGAGCTACAGCAGAATGAGAAAATTGTGATGCAAAATCCTGGATAATTGCTACCTCCTGCCCCAATACAAACATAGATACACTGAATTCTATTCTACTCTAAATAAATGAAGGATAGATTCTGGTTGAAATCATGCATAAAGAAGAAAAGGATGGCAAGTGGAATATGTAATGTTTATGATTGCAAGTGGTTTTATTCAAAGGAGCTGCCTGTGGTTTTACATGATGCCATACAGAGAGTTCCCCGGATTTTTTTTCCAAATGTTATTTCTTTTCTCCAAAGTTTCATATTCACAGAAACCACAAAGAAAACAAAATCTCTTAGATTCTCTCTCTCATTTACTTTTCCTGGATTTATTCTTCTCTCTCCCACTCTATTATCTAGCTCTGGCAGGTGCCTTAGGAGACCTGAAGGGACCATTTGGCTCCATGATACCTGATGCAGCACCGCATGGAGAAGTGGAGTCTTTTATTTGTATGCGTATGGTACAAAATTCTCGTGGAACACATCTGATGAGTGGAATTCTCCAACTCCACATTTTTGTTTCTTCAACATATTCCATAGTTTTGAGGAATCAACATGTGCCCCTGAGCTTTCTCCAGTGGAGTAGTATATGAATACCTTTCACTCAAAAAGTGGTAAGTCTTTTTGTCCATCTTCTCTCTTGGTAGTGAGTGGTAAAGGCTCCGCACTCCTCTAAGGCTGCAAAGTCTTTTGTGTCATATACTGTGGAAAGCAAGAGCAAAATTAAGGTACTTAACAAAGCAGTGGAGAAAAACATCATGAGATCTTCACAATTTTACGGTGTATGTCTTCACAACCACAGAACAAATTGTTAATATCCCTATAAAGATAAAAGTTGGCAGATTCAGGAGAAAAAAATACAGCCATACAGTTAATTTGAATTTTAGATAAACAAAAATCATTTCTTAGTGTATGTCCCATGCAATACTGTATATGGAATATACTTATACTAATAATGTATTTGTTGTTTATATGAAATTCAAATTTAACTGAGCATCCTGTATTTTTCCCAGCAACCTTAAATTTTAGATATGTTACCTAAATTCTATTCTGAACATTTTAGTTCACTATTTTTCCTTGGGTTGTTTTCTTGAAAATTTATGGTGGTATGTGGCATTTATCTCAGTGATTCTCAAAGTATGTTCCCTGAGGATGTATTAGAAATGTAAGTTTTCAGGTTCCACCTTAGAGTTATTAAAAAAAACTCTGATTCAGTAATTTTTGTTTTGCCAGGCCCTCCTAGGGCTTCTGGTGCTCATTTGGTTTGAGAACCACTGATCTATCTCAACCCAAGTTGTCGTTCCACCAGAATAATTAACTTTTACAAATCTGTATCTTCCAAAAGCCAAGATAAAATAAAAGAGTATGAGTGTGGAAGTCTAACATCTAACAACTTAAACTATGAAGGAAATCCTCTCAATGTTTGGTCAAATAAATCATATAATAGGATCCACTTCAAATAAATAAAAATTCAAAACCTTTTTATCATGCTCACCATAATTTGGCACTCAGTGACTGAGAAAGACCTGTTTCATTGTGGCCAGCATTATCATCATGCATGAGTATTATTCACATCCTTTGGTGAATGGTGTGAAATCGCCCAGGACATGGACTTTTCTCCAACAGGCACTGCTTATAGTAAACTGTAGCAAAGAATATTTGACTCTAAGACATTCCTTGCCTGAATAAATGAGACCCTTTAGATCTCTGCTTCTTAGTACCCAAGTTTCAAGAAGAACCATAGCCAAGTCCCAAATTATGTCATTTTCACAAGGAGAAAAACGAATGACTGAAAATGAACATAATACTTTAAATACATGCTGACTTCAATACAGTGAGTTTTTCAGAAAAGTATATTAAATTATATAACATGGAACTATTTTTGTTAGTTCTTGTTGTTCAATTCTTCTGATAAGGCAAATACTCTGGGCAACTCAGAGATTCATTGTACATTGTGGGAAGACAGGGGATGTTATCATTTGGGACACTGTTTAAATTGTAGAGACACACACACCAACCAATGTGAAGTATGGTTTCAACTACACACCAGAGCTGAAGATAATGTGTCCTGAATTAGACCAAATGACAGCTTCCATTTGGAAGGCATCATGAGTTAGAGAGTGGATGCTAGAACTTGTGTTAGTGTAAGTTAGATAACAAAGACAGGCAAGTTTCTTCATTTGTGTCTCTGTATAGCTCTATCAGTAAAAATAAATAGAATATTATATTTGTTATCTGTTCCATAAACAAATTGATAAAATAAAGGAGACTATTGGAGAAGATGTTACTGTCTCAATTTTTAGGACAATTTTAGAGTCCTGAGACTAACATAAAATCTATTCTTGGATAATATATGGACATGAATTTCCAAGATGTTTTGTGAAATCTTATGTGGTTCCTGTAGGCTCTGGTGTGTAAGGCTTCTTGGATATTCAGATTTTGTGAACAGAAGCAGACCCATTGAATGAGGACCAGAAGGGAGTCTGGCTTCAGAAGAATGTCAGCATTCTGAATTTTTATTGTCATTAAACCGAATTCATGGAATTACATCCAACTAATTCATCAGCTCTATCTCTTCCCATATCCAAAATGATGCTGTAAACCAGGAGCCAGAATATCCCTTGGATGGCTACTTTCCTAAATAACTAAACCATTCTTAAATGGTAGAATGATCAGGTAGGTCTTTTCTACCAAAAGAGTCAGAACTGTGTCCTTGGGTATTGCTTTATATACCTGTATTCGGGATCATTAGAGTTTATTTTTTTTTGTTGGTGTTGGACTCTTTTATCTATAGTTACCTTTATATTACAAAATAGGGCCCTGAAGTAAGTGAGCATTATGTCACATATATTTGCAGCTGGAATCCTAGGTAAGGGAGGGCTTACTGGTTCCAAGTGGTAATAGCTTTCATAATATAAATGTTGGAGATTGAAATCTTTGATATCAAGTTAAAGAAAACGTTCTCCATATATGCAGTCAGAACTTTTCTCTAAGTCACACTCTTGGAATTAATATAACTTCAAATAGTTAATGTGGTTATGGGTAAGAAAATTAAATTAAAATTAGAATTGTGTGTTAACATAATTTTCTTAAGTAGTAACCAAGGCTACAGATTTTGGAGAGATTCCTCCAACTAGCAGTAGAGATAATTACTACAGACAAAGGATTAGTACCATTAGAAAAAAACCCAGAAATGTATAGTCATACCTTGAAGTTTTGGAGTTCAGTTTCATTTCCATAAAGATGAAAATCATTTAAGTCCAAATATAAGAGTATAAGATTAAATTTGATTTGATTTTTTAAGGAAGTTTAAGGATTTTTTTAAAGGCAGTTTGATTATTTTAAGGAAGGGTTTTAATTACAAAGACATGTTTATAATTTGACTTTTCATTTATTTATTTTTGCCAATTCTTTCACCAGTCAAGCATATTTTTCATACTGGGAAAATTTAAACTCTAATCTCTATCCTCTAAAGACTTTTGCTAATCTTTCATCCAAATGTTGGGGGAAAGAAAATAAAGTAACATTTATTTGAGTCTAACATGTGCAGGTAATTTGAGAACACTTTATTTAATGTAAAGGTTTTACATAACATCACTATTAGCTCTGAAAATGGAAGTGGACACTGATTTCTGTACTTACTTACTAACTTTTTGCTGGTTACATTTTCTTTGGTTTGGCTGAAACTAAGCCAGTACTCCATTATTCCATTATTTTAGAATTCTTTCCTTGTATTAGGACATATGCTGTGATTCTAAAAAAATGTATCCCGTGGTTAATGATGTACTTCCAAAATAGACTTCTAGGCCTGACTTTGTAATGAGCTGAACATATGGTGCACATCTACGCTGATTTCTTGGACAGGCAGAGGGACACATGGCCACAGGCAGTTGCAAAGTCTGCCAGGACCTTAAGACACTTAGGATGAAATCTTGCATTGATTACAAAAATTGATGTCTCTGGCTTTCAATTTTCCTGTGATTCTAGGATTTTTATGCAGTAAACTTATATCAATCTTTCAAAATTATCAGAGGATTCTTGAAATTCCTCTAGGCCACATTTCCACAGAAACTTGAGTAACCCTGTAGCTTCCCATATACATTTTATATGTCAGCATTCCAAATTCTGACTCAGACTCAAATCAAATAAAACCTTGGAAAATATTCTTTACTGTTAGGTATTCTTTTAGGGGGGAGAAGGGCTACTGCATGTATCAAATATTTTACTATTGAAATAGTTTAACTTCATACCAACAATTCTTAAAAAGCTTCATACTTTGAGTATACGAAAACACATTTAATTTTGGATTGGGTGTTTACAGCCATTCAATTAACCTAATCAAACACAAGGTCAGTCAGAAATTGTTTTAGAAGAGGTTCATTTGATAACAAGTAACAATAATTTGCCTGAGCCACTTTAAGCAAATATGAGGAATTTATTATCAGGATATAAAACTTTTTGTTACACAAGGGCAGAAAGTGCCATCAAATCTCAGGAAAGACAAGGACCGGACACTATGGAGTTGTCAGCATCTAACACACTTATTGTCTCAAAACTCTTTTCCACCAAGACCCTGTGATCACTGGCCTGTATTTCTCCGTCAAACTAGTTCATTCTCCAATCTTTCTCTGCAGAATAGCTCTCTGTGCCTTTTTGTGTGTTCATAACCATACACGCCCACTTTTATATTTCTGTAGCTCATTAAAACCTATTTCTACACATCAAAATTACTAAGGATGAGAAGAATGTATTAATATACATAATATTTTATTAGAGTTCTATCATAGGTTTCTGTTTCCCTTACAGAGAGGACATTTTTAAGTTTAGAGAAGGTGAAATTTGTGATGAAAATGTTAGCACTAGTGGTGAATGGGATAAAAATTAGCCACACGCCTTCGGATAGATGTGAGGACAAAATAAATGAGCTGGCATGAATCTTATCCATTGTCATAAAAGACCAAGTAAAAAGTAAAACTTCTGACAAATATGATAAAAATTATTTAAGATCTGAATTTTCATTAACCGTTAGCAGTGAATATACTGCATTATATTTGGGGACTCTCAAATTCTAGTATAAATCCATCCAAACTCAAGTACAATTTTGAAACACACAATGTATACCAGAAAAAAAAAAACATACTTAATTCTTGTTAGCAAAATAAAAGGGTAGGCAGTCAAGCCTCTTGATCAGTAGTGTACAGCAGGGGTCCCCAGACTCCTGGCCCCAGGCCGCACAGCAGGAGGTGAGCTTGAACATAGTGTGTTTGAACTATTCCGAAATCGTCCTCCCCTCCAGTCCCTGGAAAAATTGTCCTCCGTGAAACCAGTCCCTGGTGCCGAAACGGTTCGGGACCGCTGGCATTATGACTTGGATGAAATGCAAAATCCATAACAACCTCATTCATATTGTAACATACAAGTAAAAGCTACCGATAGGCCATAAATCCAATGAGAACTAGAAATATAATCCCTGTCTTGTCACCATTTGTTTGTCTTGTGGGATGGTATTAAAACGAGCTTATCCTGTAGAAGGAATTGTTTAAAACTGCTGCTTAATCTCCATTTACAAATAGTACTGGTGAGGCACATTACAACTTCTAGAAAATAAATGTTGGGAAAGATGATCTGGTTAATTTTATAAAATATCAGATTGTGGTAGCCTTAAAACTGTGGCCCAAAATAAATTTTTTGTTGGGAACTCAGTCTTATTTTTAATATTTTTCTTTCAAAGTCTAGCTGAATATAAGGACAACAGTGAAAATAAATTGTTTTGCCAAACTTGACAATTCATGCAATGGAAGATTTGAGTTTTAATCCATTAATGAGTCTGTGATGAACTATGAGGGAGAACATAGCTTCTGATTTAACTCCTTCAGTCAGAGGGTACTTCTTTGGATTCGTGTGGGCATACCAGAGCGAATTCTACTCTCTAATGCATGCACAGATGAGCTCTCTCTCCTTGGAAAAACCCAGGGAGATTATTGAGAGCACCTAATGAGGCTGTTACATTTATTAGTTATGTTAAAGACAGGCCGATGCCTCTGGAACTTTTTTCTCAAAATGAAGTGACTATAGTTTGTGTTTTCTCAGAAAATCTTCCCTTGTTTTTCCAAGTTGTCAGAGGGTCTTCACATTTTTATGGGAGAAAATTTATGTGAGATCCTACGATATTAGCTTTGCAAATTATAACAGCTTGAGACTTATTTGCCTAAACAACCAAATATTAACTTTTCAAAAGATGAGATGATATTAACAATTACCATGGAAGATGTGATTGCAGTCATCACATCTTGGTGGGCTACCACTAAGGTGGGCTACCCATCTTAATCAAGATGAGTTGAATTCCTGCAATGATTTCTTAACAACTTGCTTATGAAGTTCTCGAAAAGAGGCACTATACTAAAGGAGTTGTTTTAAACACTATTAAGAAACGCCTGATAAACAAACTTTCTAATGGTTTTCTCTAGCAAGACTACCTTCATGAGTGCATAAGAAGCAGTTTTGTTTTTATCATTTTTTTAACCCAAACTTGACATATTCAGAAGAACACACAGATTTAAGGGCTTGTTTCAGTTTGTTGAAGGACACACTGTTTTGGTTAAGAATTATTTCTCTGTCCAAACCTATCGGAAACGTCATTTAAATTTCACCTACCATTTTAGAAAACACACGCATGAGATAAAATTCTTAATGATGGTAACATCAACACTACAATAGAATTGTCATATTGATACAAAAGCTTATCAAGCTGGTATCTTTTTATTACTGACTAATTGTAAATAATTTAATTCTTATCATTGAGGAACTTATTTTGAATTGTTTTAAAATCAGATTCAAAAGATTCACTGTTACATGCATTTTGTTCAGTTTATACTTTAATTTTAAATTCTTATTAGATAAGATTATTTTATTTTCATTTTATTTGTATAGTCATTTTCCACTTATAGCAAATAATGATTTCCAGCTACATGGTAATAAAGTTTCTTTTTAAAATAAATGTATTAAAGTAACATTATTTATACAAAAGTATAATCAAATACTACTTACTGGTATGTGCTCATATGACAAAAATCATGTAGAAATATAAATAACTGAAGCTTTGAAAACAATAGTGTAGACTTATAATTCATGAATATTTCCTGATCACCAGATTTATCTGGTATAACAGTTTGGGAAAAACAGTAGGAACTTTGGAATTAGGCAGATGACAGTTCTAATTCAGCACAGCCACAAACCAGCAGTGTTTATCTTGGCAATTACTTAGATTTTATGAACCTCAGTTTCTTCATTTGTAAAATGGATGTAATGATAATTATTTTCAAGAGGGTTGTTGTGATAATTAGAATTAAAGCATGTTAAAATACTCTGGTTCAATAAATGCTATTTTTCAGGCAGTTAAAACATAAAATGTTTACTTTTAAAGGTTTATTTTATTATCATTCAAGAATGAAAGAGAGAAACATCCACTAGTTAGTTGCCTCCCACACATGCCCCAACAGGAGGTCAAACCTAAAACCTAGGCCTGTGCCCAGACCGGGAGTCCAACCAGCAACATTTTGGTTATGGGATGATGCTCCAACCAACTGGGCCACAGTGGCCAGGACTATGTTTATTTTTTAGAAATTTCTTTCCTTTTTCAGCATTAACCACGTCGCCCCATCCCCTTTCAGGGTATTGTACAAATAAAGAAGAGTTGACGATCATTTTAGAATTTTAAGAAAAGCAACAAGACCTTTCATGTTAGGAACCCAGGCACTGCTTCCACCATGAAATTTAAAGAAACCCACACTTATTCTCCCTGGATATTTAACACAATGTAGTTACATTTTTATAAGACTTGAGCCTATAAATGGGGCCTCAGTGATGGTGACATTATATCTGTTATTTCTTACTAAGCTTTTACAGTCCCTATAATGTAGGCCTGATATTATTAATGACAGATTCTAGACCAGGCTATATATTTTTTTCATTCAATACACATTTATTTGTCCTGTACTCTTGAATACCAAGTGACTGCAACCCTGGCCCGAAAGTCAAGGTGCTTGTTGTGCCTACTATGGGGCAGCTGATTAGGCCCATGACCAGGGAGGTGGGAATCCATGTGGGCAGCCGCTGATTTGCTCTGCTTCATCTTGACAGCAAATTGGCTGTTTGTCCTGCAGCCCATGAGGCACCACGGCTAAGTGCCAGATCCCAGATTCCCTTTAGGACCTGCTCTTCCTTACTAAAAGCAAAATGGGGGCACCGCCCACCTCAAAACATGCTTATCCTACCCTTTGGATCTTGCTTGTTAGAAATTCTGCACAGAGGACCGAGTCCCAGGCAGTGCCCTAAGGTGGCCCTAACTGTTCCTCAAATCACATAACTATTGCACACATGCATAAAATGAATCAAATAAATGTTTTAAAAATACTGTATAAACTAAAACATAGGAGAATATTGTTGGTGAAGGATTTTTGTGAAATGATGGTGACTTCATTATTCCCATACAAGCAAGCTTTTTGTAACTGATTTTTAAATAACTGACATTTTCCTTATTTGACTGTTAACTTCTAAAGAATACCTTCTTTCGGACTTCCAGCCAAGATGGAGGCACAGGTAGACACACTGTGCCTCCTCGGACAACCAAAATTAAGGACAACAAAGATTTAGAAACAAGAAAACAGCCAGAACTGATAGAAAACTGAACTGTATGGAAGTCCAACAACCAATTATCCAGACCGGTAAGAGGGGTGGAGTTGCGGCAGGAAAAAGTGGAGGTTGGTGGACCCAGGCATGCAGGTGGCAGATGGAAGACCCCAGGTGCACAGGCGTCAGCTAGTGACCCCCGGCACGGGGCAGCAACTGTGCATGCCAGTGAGGCCGAGCAAGGCGGCTGGTGGATCATGTGGTCCCACTTTCGCATGCAGATAATCCAGAAGGGGAAGCAGCAGAAGGGACTGGAATCCGAGAGTGGAGCAAGCGCCATTATTCCCTCTCAGACCCCGCCCCCACATAGAGTGTCACTACCCAGCGACTGGGCTGCCCTGCCCTGCGGTACACCTAAGGCTCTGCCCCTCACTACGTAACAGCCATGACCAGAGCAAAAGACAAACAGGCAAATAAACAAATAAACAAACAAAAAAACCCAAAATGGCTCAAACAGGAGAACAAATCAAAGCCCCAGAACCAATTCATCTAAGCGACCAAGAGATAGCCTACCTATCAGATACACAGTTCAAAGCCCTGGTGGTCAGGGTGCTCGCAGAATTGGTTGATTTTGGTCACAAATTAGATGAACAAATGAAGGCTACAATAAGTGAAATGAAGGAAAACACAAAGGGAACCAATAGTAATGGGAGGAAAACTGGGACTCAAATCAATGGAGTGGACCAGAAGGAAGAAACAAACATCCAATCAGAAAAGAAGGAAGAAACAAGAATTCAAAAAAATGAGGAGAGGCCTAGGAACCTCCAGGACATCTTTAAACGTCCCAACATCCGAATTATAGGGGTACCAGAAGGGGAAAAAGAAGAGCAACAAGCGGAAAAGTTATTTGAACAAATAATAAAGGAGAAAATCCCCAATCTGGCAGAGGAAATAGACTTTCAGGAAGTCCAGGAAGCTCAGAGAGTCCCAAAGAAGCTAGACCCAAGGAGGAACACACCAAGGCACATCATAATTTCATTAGCCAAGATTAAAATGAAGGAGAGAATTCTAGAAGCAGCAAGGGATAAGGGGACAGTCACTTACAAAGGAGTTCCCATCAGACTGTCAGCTGATTTCTCAAAAGAGAGCTCACAGGCAAGAAGGGTCTGGAAAGAAATATTCCAAGTCATGAAAGTCGAGGACCTACGTCCAAGATTGCTCTATCCAGCAAAGCTGTCATTTAGAATGGAAGGGAAGATAAAGCGCTTCTCAGATAAGGTCAAGTTCAAGGAGTTCATCATCACCAAGCCCTTATTATATGAAATGTTAAAGGGACTTATCTAAGAAAAAGAAGATAAAAAATTTGACAGTAAAAGGATAGCAAACTCACAGATATTAACAACCACACCTAAAACAAAAGCAAACTAAGCAAACATCTATAGCAGGAACAGAAACACAGAAATGGAGATCACATGGAGGGTTAGCAACAGGGGAGTTGGAAGAGGAGAGAGAGGGAAAAGGTACAGAGAATAAGTAGCATAGACGGTGGGTAGAAAATAAACAGGGGGAGGGCAAGAATAGTGTGGGAAATGTAGAAGCTAAAGAACTTATGACATGTGGACATGCACTAAAGGTGGGGATGTGGGTGGGAGGGGTGTGCAGTGTGGAGGGGAATGAAGGGGGGAAAATGGGACAACTGTAATAGCATAATCAATAAAATATATTAAAAAAGAATACCTTCTTTCTATCTCTTCTCTCCAGTCTCAAAAAATTGTTTTTTCCCTTTTTATTTCTTCTTTTTATTTTATTTTTTAAACCCTCCCCTTTTCTTTTGTCTCAAGTAATCTCACTCCTAGTGAACATAAGTGGTACCTGAACTTGGATTACCTGTGGTTTCCTGAACTTGGATTACCTGTGGTTTCAAAGCACATGGGAGCCTCAGTTCTTCCTGCTGTAAATACTATGATTGGGTTTTACGTGATATAATGGAAAGACAGATGTGGTCATGTAAATTGCCTTGAAGGAAGTGAGGTGAGCTGGAGTAAACAGGAAAGATATGTGCTAAGACATGTATTCTGTAATCAGAACATTCCTATGGGTAGACTTAAGAATGAGAATGTGAGAACATCAAATTTGTTAATCAAGAAGCCCTTTCATTCTAAGCCAAACACATGAACTTTATCTTCAAAAATATTTAAAACCATTAAAGAATTTGAAGCAGGTAGATGTCATTGCATAGGGTTTGGGTTTTAGAGAGATCATCTGGCTGTAAAAGGGTTTGGATCTGTGGAGAACACAGTCAGAGGCTGATGCCAGTCAGGAGGCCATGGCACTAATCCAGGTGAGAAATGGCCAGTGTGTGAATTAGCAGTTTGGAAGTAGGGATAGGGAGAGAGGGACAGGAATGGGAGATGATGAAGAGGGAACATTGGCAGCTTTGGGAGCTTGAAGGGCTGTAAGAGGGATTAGTGAAGGAAGGTAAGGCACCTAGAATGGCTAGAGGATCAATGTAGAAGAGGAGGAGAGGTTTTGAGAGAAATGATGGTGGATGTAGTAAAGAACTTTATTTTATTAGATTTTAATAGCCAGTTCCTTTTAAGTGACAATTTAATGTATGAGAAAAAGAATATACTAAGTCTTTGCTATTAGAATTCATGGATTCTATGGAGCAATTTAATTATAGCACAGACTCACCTTAAAAATAGTCATATCTTCTACACCTTTATTCAAAATTATTAGGTACAGGAATATTACTTATTTCAAAGTGAAAATGATTATCTCTAAGAATTCAGAAAATTCTTATAATTTTGCTGACAGGGAAGATGATGCAGAAGAGAAAAAAAGCATTTTGCTTTAACTTTCCTGTTTTCAGACAACTTTTTTATGGAATAATGGTCAGACTTGATAAATAACATAAAAATAATTGGTTTTGGTTCAAAAAATAATTGAATTTGGCAAAAAAAAAAAAAAAAACCCAAAATGCAAAAAATCTAATCAGGAAAGTTCACCTCTAAAAAATGTAGATCTGAAAATAGACTTGAAATTTTGAGAATCATTGAGAGAGTTTGAATAAAAAATATTAACATACTTTAGAGTCCTTATCTCCACTATTGTGCCCTTTAATAGAGTAGGATCTTAAAAATATTTTTTGTTTTGTTTTCTTTTTATGTTTGTCTTTGTTTTTTGCATATAACAAGGCAATTTTCCTCCTCCTGAATTATTCTCAAGTTTATAGTTTTTGCTTTGCCGATATTTTTATTTATGCTTTCAACAAATATTTGTTAAGTGCCCAGCAAATGCCCAGCACAGTTCTGGGTACTTGGGAATACAGCAGTGAATAAAACCAAATTCCTGCCCTCATAAAGTTGACATTCTTGGGTAGCAGACAGCAAATAAACAAGTAGAAGTATGATATGCCAGCTGGGATAGCTCTAGGAGAAAATAAAGCTATAGCATGGCAGCGTCGGGGCAGGGGGTTGTTGAAAAGGAAAGCCAGGGGCTGGCTGGGGAAAGTCTTACTGTGAAGTGTCATTGAAGTGACAGAAGGGAGGGAGGGAGCCCCACACACAAGGGGGTGGGGGGTGGGAATGTCCCAGGAAACAGAACAGTGTAAAGAGAATTCTTATGTTGTAATGGAGTGTTTAATCAACTTTGGAATTATTTAGCATTTATGCTTGAAGCAGAGTAAATCTGTACATTTGCAATACCTAGAACAAAATAATGAGCTATAAGGCTCATTATTGAAAGAAGGTGCTGTGCTTCCCTTTCCTCCCACCTTTAGTGTTCAGTCTCTCTTTGAGTCCTGTATCCTACTAGCATCACCTTTCAGTCTGGTTTCAGGCCCAAATACCAAGATTTCTCTAAACACACAGTTTGGATCACCCGCCACATCTTCAAGGGGGTTTTCGATTCTGTGGCATGAAGTAGACTCTCTATTGGATTGAATTTAGGATAAAACATGTGATCTTCATTATCCAACATGATTTTGCTCCCAGCTTCTATAGGCTGTAATTATCTTTGAAGAGTAAGAATTAATGAGTTAGTAAAAACATCAGCAGAGAACTGAATTCAAAATAACCCCGAAGCTATAAATTCCACAACTGAGATGTAATGGCACAGCATCAACTTTAATTAGGCAAGAGATCAAATAATATTTTTAAAATATACGCAATACATTTTTTGCTCTGCAGATTATTTTAAATTAAATTGATTCCTGTTATTTGCTCTGAAATATCAAAGCCATCCCTGTATTTGTTTTAATATCTTTTCGTCTCTTCTCTCCATGCTCTTTCACTTCCACGGTCCAGGACCTCATTCTCTTGTTGTTTGGTCAATTGAAACAGTCTCCTAAGGGGTGTCAGGGCCTCTTCTCCAAGGTGCTAAGCCAGCTTGATTGTATTTATACCTTCTATCACATTACATAAGCATCTAAAGCATTTGCTGACACACTACTCATCAAAAATATCCCTGTATTTTAGTTTGAGAGGGAGACAGTGTATAAAATAGGGATGATTTGTACGTGCACGTAATAGTTGGGTAGTAAACAAACCTGTCCTCTCTCAAGTCTCAGTGACTTCCAAACTACCATTTATTTTTTGCTCAAACTACATGTTCCCAGCTGCTATTGACTGGTCCATGTGTCTTTCCATTCTGGGATCCACAATGAAGGCGCTAATCCGTCTGGAAATGGGAAATGAGCAAGCACTGTAGCTGCGTTAAGGTTCCCCTCAAAGCTCCTGCTCAGAATGGGCACACTGCCACTTCTGCTCCTATTCCACTGGCCTGAGCAGGGCGCATATCTACATAGATCTACATAGAGGGGGGTACATGTCTGGAGACACAGTTAAGGAGTAATACATATATAGAATTAAATGTGCTGGATATGACATATTCTATATAATATTAACAATAACCATAGTTATTATTAGTCTTTCCCTATACCTGCCAGACAAATTCCCAACCTTAGGTCAGTGGAACTACCCACTTCATCTTTCTTCTATTCAACCAGGAGAAACCTTCTGAGAAAACTACATAAGCATAGAACAGTATCCCTATAAAATTAGGACATAGGCATTGGCTAAATCCCCAGTGCTTCTCAATAACATTTTTATTTTTCCTGCTTCAAGCTCCTCTTCTACTTCCCTTGATGTCTGTATCAAACCTTTATCATTTTCTTCCAAGTTACCACATGATCTTTTTCTACCTGTCTCCCTGCAGATAACTTGCCCACTAGACAAATATAATTAGAAAAATCGAGCCCGTCATATGGGATCTCATTTTGATTTCTTGGCTTGTCCAGCCAACCTACAAATTTGGCAAAGCCCATTCTAATCCTTAATGCCTTTCATCTAGGCTCCAACAATTAAATGTCTATTTGCCTGTTCAAGGCCAACTTCTCCATCTGTGCTCTTCGTGCTACGTCTGTCCTCTTTTACACATGATCTTCTATGCCAGATTTTCACCTATGTTTTCCACTTTTTTCTTACTCTTTTCCTAAAGGATATTTGAACCATGTTACATTCATCCTTATACCTTCTCTACTGTGCAGTATAGTACTGTAGATATGACATGTGTTTCATACATATCTGTTGGATGAAAACACAGTAACCCTCAGAAACTCACAGTAGGCAGCAATGTCTTCTCAGGGTCAGGCTACCTGCAGCTAGCCCTCCCTCTAACCTTTTACCCTGTACTTCAGGTTAACATTGTAGATGACCATGGTCCGATTTGCTACTGACAAAACAGTTAATATTTATATAGCAGTTACTATGTTATAGGCACCATTCTTAGAGCTTTACATCTATTAACAAACTTAACCTTTCAACCCTATGGAGTAGGTATTATTGTTATCCCTAGTTTACAATTGAGAAAATTCAGACACAGAGGGTTTATTAACATATAGGTATTGGATCTTTTTCCATATGAAGATGGAGAGAAATAGAAAATATAGACAGACAGACAGACAGACAGACAGAAGGAAGGTAGACTTAATCTGATTCTAGATAATAAACAAGTGTCTAGATTTTTTTCTTATAGTAACTGATGAAATCCATAAATAGGTAGCCTGAGGGAGCCAAGACATTAGCAGAAATCATCACTTAGCTGGCATGTGGATCAGAATATAAATGAAACATCCCTCCCCCTCCATTCTTGTTGGCTCCAGATGAAGCTTAAGCATTTAACTTTCCTATTGCTTTACTCCTGCTGTTGCCACAGCAACTGAAGAATGTCATTCTGCTGCTCTTGTAGGTAACTTACAAATACAGTTTTTTTTTTTTTTTAAAAAGGCAATGATTCACATTTTTAAAACAAGTGGTCAACACAGAGAGCTACTATTTATGTGTTTCTCAGGCCTCAATGGATAGATATCAATTTTTTTGCTAGACAAATTCTGTTCCTTTTAAGCATACATTATATTTTGTATAATATTAGAAACTTAAAAATAAGATTTTTATTAACCTAGAATTAAACCAAATATGGAGATCTCACATTTACTTACCTACAAATTATTTATACCTCCTCTTGAACTGGGCTGTTTCTCTCTGAAAATCTGCTTTTACAATCTCACATTTCACATTTTAGGAAAAAAGCACATATATTTCCTTCATTATTTTCAGGGTTGTTTTCTTCTTTGCTTAATCATTTAAATTTTTTTTTCTATCTTCCCTTGAATATCTAATACATATTCCCAACTCAACTCGTCTGCAATGGAATCCTTCAATTACCCTTCCTCCTCTTTATACTTGAACTTCTTGCTCGTCTCATATATTTTCCTTCCTAGGTCAATCTAAGGCTACTCCATCCTTTTAGTTCTTCAGGTCAAAAAGTCTTGAAATAATCCTTTTCCCCCCATATTCTTTATCCAATCCACAAGCCTACCTTCAAAACATTAGAATGTAACTACTTCATATTTTCTACAAGAAAAATAGTTCTTTCTCACTTACATAATTGTACTAGTCTCCCAGAGTTCTCCCTGCTTCAGCCTTTGCCCTCTTACAGTTTAGTCTTAGTTACAATGTCAGATTGATTTTTTTTAAAACATAAATCTTGTCTTGTCTCTCCTCTTCACTAAACCCTTCAATAAATTTCTCACCTCAGAGTAAACACTAAGTTTTTGCTACAACTTACCAGATCCTTTCCCTCTGCTTGGAACACCATCTCTCAGATGGCCATTCGCTTGCCTCTGCCAGTCCTTTTCTTGCTTGCCAAGCTATCATGTTCTTCATAATATTGATCACCTCTGAGGTACTACCTGTTTACTTAGTAGTCTGTTTATTGCCTGACTCTTCTCACTAGAATGTAAGTTCCACGAAGGGGGACTTATTTTGTTTATTAATTGATTCCAAGCATCAAATCCAGTGCTATTACATAGTAATTAGTTAATAAATATTTGTTGAACAATAAAATTAACTTAGCAGCCTCCCAGAAGAAAACTTTGATGGAGAAGGAGAGCAGAATTCCCGGAAGACAAGGACACTGCTTCCAGAAAAGGAGCCCGAGCAGATGACACTAGAGCTGCTGACTTCTGGTTTAAGTGGCAGATTAAGCTTGCATTTACTGCCTTTGCCTCCTGAAATTCTGGCAAAAGTGTAGCAAAGAATAAAACAATGAATATTCCATAAAAGGGAAAAATGTGGAGTTCATCAAAAAGAAATTTTAACAAATTTGTGAAAGGAAAAAACGATGAGAAAAATGTTAACTGATGAAGACAAGTGGAGGAAGCTGCACTCTGACTGTACCTTGGAGGGAGGGGAAGCCAATGTGACCATTAAACTGCAGAAGGAGCTCCTAATTCAAAGACTAAAATTCCATTGGTTGAGGAGAGTAAGAAGTTAATTTGAAAATAGGTAAATGTCTGTACAGGGAAGAGACAACTACATGAAATCCCATCCTCATTTCCTCACCAGAATGGCCTGCAGTTATGGAATTTAACCCAGGTAAACACCAAAGAAGAAGAAGAGGGGCGTTAGCTTGGGTATATTCCAGGGTGAAGTCCTTGTTATTATGGCAATCTGGATCCTTGCAGTGTCAAAAGTAGCTCCTACCATTTCATCTTAAAGTGAACTCTGCCCCATTGGCAAATTCTTCCAGTATTCAGAGCTTCTGGTCACTTTTCATATTTTATATATAATTATATATATTTTGTATATATTTATTTAAATATAAATGCACTTAATATAAATTATATATATATACCTTTGAGGAAATTGTTTGTTATAAAAAATGAAGCTAAGCTACCTAAAAAACATGGCACCCAGCAGAAACAGAAAAGCCACACAATGGGAAAGAACTAAAACAAACAAACATACACACACTAACTAGTAGAAATAGAGAGATTTGACAGAATTTTATATTCATGAAAAAAGAACAAGGTTTTACGAAAAAATCTTTTCGAGAACAAGATGAGCTGCTGGTAATTTAAAAATTTGCTGAACAAAATAAAAAGAAAAGAAATGCAAGGTAACATTTGGGAAACCAACTAGAATACAGTACAAAATAATACAAGGGTCATAAAATCTCAATCCAGGATCACAAGTAGGTGCGAAAGAAAAAGGGGACTGAAGAAAACTGAGAGAAAACAACGCAAAGACATTTTCAGCATGAAAAGACATATATCGTGAAAGTTAAAAGGAATCTGTACTACTAAGAAAGATACACAGAAAAATACTCATAACTAGACACATCGGCATGAATTTTCAGAGCATCAAGGATAAAAATAAAGTACTTTTAAAAATTAGGGAGGAAAAAGCAGTCAAGCTACACAGGAACAGCAATCAGACTGGTCTAAGACTTACCATTCACAGAACCGGGCGGTAGAAAACAATGGAACGATGCCTCAGAGACTGAAGACAAACGATTTCCCATCTCGAATCTTAATCATAGCTGGAATGCCAGTTAAGTGTGATAGCAGAGCATAGCCATTATTAAATTAAGAAAATTAATATGCCAAACAGTCTTTCTTCAGAAATCTCCTGAGCATGAGCATTAGCAAATTAATGCTGCCAATAAGAAGAAGAATAACTTTGGAAACAATTTCCACACCAGAGAACAACCAAACAGAGGAACCACCATGACTGCGGTATGGCGGCCTTGAGGGCTCGTGCTCAAGTTGAAAAAAGGATGGAGGTGGTGGGAATAAAGTCTCTGAGGAAAAAAAAGGACTCTACAGAATTAACAGTAGAGTTAATGGAGAGCTTGGGAAAAAAATGTGAACCATAACGTAGGCATTAAATTTTAGGATTACCCCTCCCCCTACTGGAGTATGGAATAATTTGGGACACAGGCTAAGCAATGAGGAAAGAGGTCTCAAAGGAACTTTAGACATTGAATGCTAATTTACATGGTCAAATTAAACTAATAATAAAACTAACATAATGTTACACCAATCAATTTTTGAGAAGCAGCTATCAGTTTCATGCCAGGGTTGATTCCAGAAGCACACCTGTAAGCTCTTTCCCTGCGGAAATTGTGGTATGATAGAAAATTATCATAAAATGAGATAATACTATTCATCCCAAGAATGTGGAGAAGACCCTGGGTGAAACAGGGCTTGACCAATGGGCCAAGTGGACAGAGAATGATTTTCATTGCTGGGTGAACTTCACTGTGACAGGCCAATACCTATGAACTAAGGAACACTCTCACTAGCCACTCCATCCTTAATTTAAAGCAGTGTAGGCAAGGGATTAGGACTTGATGCACATCTCATCTGGAGTCCTTGAAAGCAACTGCTTTCCTATTATAGGTCTCCATTTTCCTTTAAATGTCAGGTTTAACTGCTCCTACTACCACATGGCAATTTCTCTGCAAGGGTCTTCACTAATCTAGTTCCTGGAGAAACAACAGCTTGGGATCTGAGTCTGGCACGCCATCTTGCGGATCTCCAGTTGCTCCCTGTAAAGAGCTAAGGTCTTCTGTCATTTCAGACTCTGCCGTGCCCTAGCTCAGTGCCTCTCTATCTGGAGGAATCCCAAAAATGTTTCTCCCTGTTTTTGTTTGTTTGTTTACAATATATTTTGACTGTCTTTTAATATATATCATTGTATTACTTGTTCTTCCTCTTTTTGTCTTTTCTTGGCTTGGTCTGGTTCTGTAGACTAATATACTTTCAGCCTATGCTGTTTGTCCCACCTTCCTCTTTTCTTCACTTTCTTAGGCTCTATTTGCCTTGTCCTTCTTTATTCTGCCTTGTCATTCATTCATTCGTTCATCATTCATCATTCAGCCATATTAGGCACTGTACTAGGAATAAAGAGAAGTGAAGCATCCCTTGCTATGGAAGATTTCACAATCTGATGGGGTAGATCTATAAGTGGAAGAGTAGAAAATGTAAGGCTTTCAATTGAGGTGTGATAAAAAACTGCTTTGGGAATACAAGGACTAAGTATGGGACAAATATATTTTGCCTAAATATCTAGGTAAAGCTGTGCAGAGTTACAAAACTAACTGGATTTTGAGAGATGAGTAAGAGTTTTAAAAAAGAGGGTCTAGGGTCATAAGGGAAAGGTATTCTAGGTCAAGGGAATAGAATATATGAGGTTACGCAATGATATACTCCATACCTGTAATTACCCCTACCTAGGCTGGGTTCTTCTCTTCCTGGGGAGGCACTGTGAACACCATCAGCACCTCCACTGCTGCATGGTGGAGTAATGAAAGGAATTTTTCTGGATTGCTGTTACACTGGATAGCTTACACCAACTCCCCATTCTTTCCCCAGGATTTCTCAGGGTACCATATTAGTCTCAAATAGGGACAGTGGTAAAATTTGTTAACAAAGTGATCTTTGCAGATATTACATAGATCATTTATATTATAGACACAAGGGGGATTTTTGAAGTCTGTATTTTAAGATGTTCAAACAACAGCCTTTGAGGGCAACTTACCAAACACATTAGAGGAAGTCATTTGGAATCCTCTTTATTGCTTTCAGAAACAAGAGAATTGAACTTCTCTTTTGCAGCCAATTCTCTCCAGCCACACACACACACAAATGGAGGTTTACTAACACTCTTTCTCCTGAGAACACTATCTACTGTGAGCAGTGCCAACAGCTGAAAGCATCGAGCCTGCCCTTGCCCTGTGAGAACACAGCTCTCTTCCAGGGTCTGCCCAGATGCTCATTAAAATCCAATGTGTACCCTACAAGGATGTGTTGTTTCACCCAACATCATAGCTTTCAGAAAGAAAGGGATTTCAACTTGGTGTGGGAAGATGGACAAAGTCGAATGCCATGGTAACTGGGTCAAATTAACTCTTTAAACAGGAGCTAGCAACGAGGGTATGGATGCTGACCATGCGTAGCCATTTCAGGCTTCAGAGTTTAACTTGCTTCTGCCCTGCGTAACTTCTGCTATTCCCCAAACTTAACAGCATTCATTTTCCATCTGTGCTCACTCCATTTTGTACCTTTCCTCCTTTACTCTTTTCCTTTTATTCCAGCCCTGGAACTGACTGGTATTTCCCCTACCAGTTTGATCACTCTGGAGTATCTCACAGAACTAGTCAACATGTTTACTTCTTTCACAACTACCATGTCCATAAACAATAACTGCTTCTTCCTGTGTTTACATCACACATGGGGAAAAGCCACTCACACTCATGTCAAACAACACATGCTACCACCAGAATGCTCTCTTCTTCAACACTGTAAGAGCCAGGGGGAGATGGGTATAAAGGAGAGTACTAAAAATAGTCCCATTTTAAAGGAGTCTAAGATCCATTTGGCTCTCACAAAGAAAACTTTCATTAAGTCTCACTGTGTGAAGAAAATGTTTATTTCTCCTAAAGAACTGCTAGGTTTTCTTTTGTCAGATATTAGAAATTATAGTATTTAGAATCTTTCTCTTGTTTGCTATTGCTGACAGAATACTTAGCATGTATAACATCCACAGACTGTAATTATATAAGCCCTAATTGCTTCCTTTTCTTTGTATTGCCATGACTTTTTATGCTTATTACCAATGGATAGATATTATTGTGAGGTTAAACTCTCTTAAGCTTTTTTTTTTTTTTTTTTAAGTGACATAGGGTGTAAATAACTAGGCAAAGAGTTTTAGCTCTGACTTGGAAAAAGATATAAAAGACAAGCTCATCAAATTTGTACATGAGAAGAGGCTTAAAAAAGAGCAATGCAATGTTCAGGATCATGCTGGATACAAAGAAAGGGGATTTATTCCTCAAAATTCCAGGGAACTACTACCACGAGGAAGTCAGAGTGTGATGAAGCCAAGGTCACAGAGCAGGTGATGGGCTTTGAAGGAGTGTCAGTGGGTAAAGAACTTTGTGCAGAGAGGCAAGGGGCTACATGAAATGAATCATAGAGGTTTATGGGCCAGGAGTGAATTTTTAAGCTATAGGTACATCCAGAAAGTACCCAGCCATGTAATATGAACAACAGAGAAATTTATTGATGAAGATACAAGATACAAGCAACATTGTACATAGGACAATGATGCCTCAGTCCCCTTCAAAGTAGGCACCTTGGCACCCCACTCAGTTCTCCCAATTGCTATCAGTTGCCCCATCATATTTTCTTGAATCTATTGACAGTCTGAAGTCTCTTCCCTTTCAAAGGTGATTTTAGTTTTGGGAAAAGCCAGAAGTCACAGAGTGCCAAATCTGGGCTGTAGAGGGCTCGAGTCACCTGGGTGATTTGAAGTTTGGCCAAAAACTTTGCACGGGACATGATGCAGGAGCCGGTGTGTTGTCATCATGAAACTGCCCATCACCAGTGCCCATAGTTCTGGCCTTCTAAATCATCCAAATAGTTTCCATGGAGGAATGTTCAAGCTTAACATAAAATTTGATGCACATTCACTGCTCTACTTGCTCAGTCATTTTGAATGCAATGGCCACACAGTACGCATGCTCACTCAATGGCATCTACCACCCCCACGGACTAGTACAGTGAGGTCATCATTGTTCATGCATGTACTTCCCAGTCCAGCCTCCTCAACTGCCAGGTTACATCAATGTCAAGTAAACAATTTTTGTTATGTTAACAATGGCTGGACTTTTTCCAGACAGGTGTCATAGATGGGAGGCAAGATCATCCTTTTCATACATTTGAAGAGAAACAGTATGCCTTCAGGGAAGGAGAGTATGAGTTGAAACCACAGAAGCTCTGATCTGTGTGACTCTCTGCTTTGATGTCCGCTTCCAGGGCACACATAGGGGATATGACCTAGCCAGAGTTCCCTCAGCTATATCCCTGGGCCCAAAGTGGTAAATGGGGAATAAACATCCTGTATATCATGTGGCAATTAGTAGGGCCTCAACAAATACTAATTTATTTCCCCAAATTAAGAAGATCTGTGAATGTAACATGTGTATTTTCTACAGTCTCAAAGTGTTAACTCTGAAGCCAATACACTGAAGCTACAAAAAGACAGACTTTGCCTTAATTAAAATAAATAAAATATGATTTTTTGTTTGTTTTGTTGATTAGGTTCCACTTATAGGTGAGATCATATGGTATTTGTCTTTTACTGCCTGCTTACTTCACTTAGGATAACACCCTCCAGTTCCAACCCTGCTATTGGGAAGGGTAGGAGCTTCTTCTTTCTGCTGCAGAGTATTCCATTGTGTAAATGGTCCACAGTTTTTTGATCCACTCATTTACTGTTTCCAGCACTTGCCTATTGTAAATAATGATGCTTTGAACATTGGGGTGCATTTGAATTGGTGATTCAAGATTCTAAGGTACAATCCCAGCAGTGGAATTGCTGTATCAAAAGGCAGTTCCACTGTTAGTTTTTTGAGGAAATTCCACTGTCTTCCACAGTGGCTGCACCAGTCTGCATTCCTCATATACTAACAGTGTACTAGGCTTCCATTTTCTCCACAAACTCACTAGCACTTGTTGAAACAAATGAGCAAAATGGAACCAGAGACTTGGAAATAAAGAGCAAAATGACAGTGACCAGAGGGGAAGATAACAAGGGAAAGAAGAGGAAGGGGCAAGTCAAGGAAAATGAATAGAGGACTCACAGGCACAGATAATGGGGGGAGGATTGATTGTGGTAATGGGGGGGATGGGATAGGGAGAGCAACAGGGGAAAAGGTGGGACAACTGTAACTGAACAATACAAATTATAAAAATAAAATATGTACTTTTGAAAAGAAAGTGAGCTTTCCTCAGCAGGTGTTTTCATTTCCCAACCCAGAATTGTTCAAACCTATGCTTTCTGATCTCAACGTAACCTAAGAAATCTCCGACCTAAGTGATAGCTCCTACTTTGAGACTTCTGTTGGATGTAGGAAACAGGACTGTTTGGGCTTTCTCTTAGAATTAGGATGGAAGAAATGGAACTGTGCAGGTAGGAACACAAGTAGGCTGAAGTCAGAAAAAACAATTGTGCTGCTCCATCAATCTCATACTGATAAGAAAACAAAGACCCGCTTGAAATAAGAGAATTTGGGGAAAGTTTTTACAAACTTTCCATGTACAGAGTTAAATGATGAAGAATCGCAGTTCAGCATTAGAAACAGAAAGGGGTGACTTAAGCCTGGAAAGGGAGCATCAAGAAGAGATCACTTCGAAAGGAGCAGGGATTTTCGGTGAGGAGATACTGACAGCCTGAGGAGACCCTGCAGGGAGGGAGCCAAAGGAAAAAATATCCTGACCTTACTCTTCTCCCTCCCTTGGATCTCCCTGGGCTCCCCACTGGCCAAAGACAAGTAAAAGCTGGAGGGCAAGGGAGAATGTTTGATGAATCACCTTTCCAGGGCAGGGAGAAATAGCTGTCAATACTCAGTGAGAAATGTTTAAACAGAATAATACAATCCCACCTCATGCCTTATAAAATTCCTTATGAAGTCATTTTACCCCTAGAAATAGGAGTGCACTGTCTCTTAACAAAAGCAAAATTGTCTTTATGTTTACTCCCCTTCTCTCTCCCCATGTTACTCTTGCTTTTGAATTAGCTAATACCATCAACTCTACCACTGTCTTCATAGCTCAGTGGCTCTATATGCAGATGGGCCACCACAGTTGATCCACATCTGCAGCAGTTCCTGAGAAATTTCTGATGGAGCCGGTCTGGGCATCTGTGAGTTCTTTTCCACGACACATTCCCTGTTTATAGTTGGCTAGTCATGAACTATTTTGCATTTGTGATTCATTAAAATTGTGTCCCTGCATTCCAGAGATGATTCCTGGAACCATGTAGTTCCTGAGCTCTTTCTTCTTCTTGTCACTGCTATTCATTCATTTATTCATTAATTTATTCTTTTAAAATAGATTGAAAACCTACAATATATACACATGGGGGATATCATGAGAAACATGCTAGTCATGGTCTTTAACTTAATGTAACTTATTTTATCTTATCAATCTAAAAACATTAAAAATTGCCAAAATTCCAGCGTACTCTAAGACTTTCTCTTATAAACTTAAGAAATGCAAATGTTCCTTTCAGATCAAGTATTCTATTTGTTGACATGAAAAATGTGTTCCTGCAGCTATCTGAAGGACAAAAGGCAGAATCAGAGTTATTTCTATATTGTGATCAAACAATAGTTTAAAATGCATCTTCTCTAACTAGTAAATTGCCATTGATAGCTAATAGTTTCATTTAGTTGGATGACAATGATAAGTAAAGAATGTATATTTAACTGAAGTGCTACAAAAATTGGGATATTAAAATATTTTATAAATAAGAACCAGCTTAAAGAAATCAGAAGATACTGTTTTAAAAGTGTTAGCAAGGATGTTCACCTTTTAAAAATATATACATAGGGCCTGACCGGTTTGGCTCATTTAGTTGGGCATCATTCCACAAAGCAAAAGGTCACCAGTGGGTTTGATTCCTGGTGAAGGCGTATGTCCGGGTTGCTTGTTCAGTCCCCAGTTGGGGTGCGTATGAGAGGCAACTGATTGATGTTTCACTCTCATATGGATGTTTCTTACCCTCTCTTTCTCCTTACTCCCTCCCTTCTCCTCATTCTAAAAATAAATTAAATCTTTAAAAAATATATAGGAAAATTAAAAGCAATTTTATTAAAATAGAATGTGGCTCTATTTACATTGTTCAAGTATAAAAGTAATGCAAACCATCTTCCATAAGATAAGAACTAATATGTTAGTAATGATATTATAAATATCTGTTTAGAGTTTGTGAAGAAACTAATTAAGATTTGCTTAAGGTAACTTGTAAAATATAAGAAATATATTCTCTAAGCACTCACATCAAATAAAGACATAAAAATATTTTTATGTTCTTGTGCATAATTTTAAGACTTCTATCACTCCAATATGATGTGTAGCACAGTAACTTATGAGTGGCACCTGGCAGATCTCAGAGCGTGTCTGTGAATGCACTCAGTTATGTATAAAGCCTATGAAATTAGGGTGGGCCTTGAGGATTTATCAAGACTAACCACCTTTCACAGGTCAAAAAACTTAATTTCCACAGATGTGAAAAGACAAAAAATGATATTCTCCAGAAGCCACCTACTTTTAATCCCTATATCTAAAAATTTTCCTTTAGGATTTAGATTCTCAGCAGCTGGTAGCGCGGCTGAGTGGACCTTGACCTTTTATGTGCAGCTATAAACTTTGGGATTGTCACCACTGTCTGTTGTTTCCATCTGAATTGTACCACCATAATTTCTTAGATTAATTTGAACCCAGGAACCCTCTTCCCTACCCTTAATGCACTGCTTCTCAGTATGGGCGCTAAAAATTTTCTGGAGGAAAAAAGTTCTCCAAAAAGACCAAATAACTATATATCCAGATACCATATATATATATATATATATATATATATATATCCATATCCATCCACTGTGGAACCACAGTGGATAAGCACTTAAGCACTAGTGCATATATATATAGCACTAGTATTTTCCAAAGGGACTAAATCACTTCCAATAAATTTTTAAATATAATTCTTTAATATTTAATATTTTTGACTTTCATTTCAATATTTATCTAAAAAACACTTAATATAACTGAATTCTCAGTCATTGAAATAATCACCTATAATGGAGAGAGAACTGCTATGCAATTTCAGTTTTCCTATTTATATTTGTCTTAGATTGAATTCTCCAAATGAGATTTGTTGCAGGTACTGAATATGTCAGTAGTATAACCACATTTTGAAAGAAATGCATTATATGGACTTGTTTGTGTACTTACATAATACGTTACTTCTAAGTGTGGCAGTAAATAAGCAATGGATGTCATTTCTGCACTTAATTCCAGCAATAATTAAATAGCACATTAATTTATTGAGTCGAATTATTTATTTGGTCAGGATAGGGTTAGGTGAAGGGATAAAGCAATAAATATAGAGTTTACCTTCTACTGCAGAAATGAGAAAAAGAATCAGAAAATAAGCGACTAAATAAATAAGGAAATAAAGGCATATAATCAATAAAGCACAATTTAAGAATACTTAATGCAGATTTCAGTGGAGTCACACAACAATCTTATCTTCATGTGAATGGTTTTAAAAAAAATCAAGTGACACTACAATAAAAAAACTTGCTTCTGCAGATGGCTTTCTAACAGAATTTTAAGTGTGGAGTCTGACTGTCATGTACCTTGATGTTATGAATGCCATTTTACACAGTATGCTACTGTGAACAGGCATTCGTTCTCTACATTAGTATAGTTGAAGTCAAAAGAAGGAAATGGGTTAAATGTAGTAACAGACCTGAGGCTTCATTTCTCTATGAATTCCAGTCTCTGCTGTTTTAGCACATCAGTATTAATTGCCACAGAGAATTAATGTCTTAACTGGGCTGGGTTTTTAGTTGGTTTACATTCATTTTGCAATTTTGATTTCTATTTCATAGTTGTATGAGAGCTCCAAGCATGAGATGTTTATATATTGTTCTATAAATACTTGTTAACGCCCTGGTTGGTATGGCTCAGTGGATTGAGTGCTGGCCTGTGAACCAAAGGGTCACTGGTTCGATTCCCAGTCAGGGCACATGCCTGGGCTGTGGGCCAGGTCCCCAGTAGAGGGTGCATGAGAGGCAAAGACACATTGAAGCTTCTCTCCCTCTCTTTCTCCTTCCCTTCCCCTCTCTAAAAATAAATAAATAAAATATTTGAAAAAAATAAATACTTATTAACATCATCTATATAAATTCTAGAGGTTCTTAATATCATTTGTAATAGAATTATTAACATTCAATGTTGTTAAGATTGTGGGGAAACACTTTCGTAGACTGAGGGTAGAATTAGTAGGTACAACCTTTTTGGGATAGTGATCTATTGACATTCAAAAGGCTTACACCATTCAGCCTACTCTTGGGAAATTATTAATCAGAAATAAAAACATCTACATGTGCAGATTTATGTATAAATGTGATCATTGTAGTAGTTCTGATAATGTCAAAAACAAAAGAAGCAGAATGTTAGCAAATGAATTAAAAAATCTGCAATATAAAATGTACTTTATGACCAACATTATCCCAGGATTTTTAGGTTTATTTCTTGTTTTCAGTTTATTCTTTCATGTGTGTACAGTGGAGTTTTCCAGAGACTATATAATGTGTGGTGACACAATAGTTCTGAAGGCTAATGAAATTTGTGTTTGTTTTCCTGTGTTTTAAAGCTTTTGGTTTCAATTTATAACAAGGTAAATCACTCAAATATATGACTCACATACACAAAAGCTCAAAGCCTACTGAATACTTTTTCATATTATAAGATGTTACTGATTAAACAAAAATTTAAGAATAACATTCAGAAATTTCTAATAATTTTTATTGCTAGTATTTGTGAATCTAAGAGATCAGTTTTCTTCCAACCAGCTGACTTTTATTAAATTAGCTTCCTTTGGGGATTTTCTGATCAAAAATATTTAAAAAATATATTAGTTAGAAAATATCTTATATACATTTACAAAGTAATAATACAGCAAAGATGTTTGTGCCAATAACTCAGGTCTTATAAATGTCTTCCATATTCACTTTAAATGCTTTTTTAACCTACTGTATCTTTATATGGGCCTTGATTTACAGAAACACTGAGAATATAGTGCAGAGTTTTCCCAGGTACTCTGCACCATCTTCCTTAATTAGTAGCATTTTATATTAGTATGATACCAATGTTCATATATTATTGCTAAGTACAATCCATACTTTATTCAGCTTTTCTTAGTTTTTACCTGATGAGCTGGTTTTTGTTGTTGTTCTAGGATCGCATGTAGGATACCACATTACAATTAGTTTTGAAGTCTCATTAGGCTCCTTTTGACTAGGACAGTTTCTCACATTTCCCTGGGTTTTGGTGACTATGCATTTTGAAGAATAGTGGTAGTATATTTTTTGGACTGATCTTCTATTGGAATTTTTCTAGTGTTTTTCTCATGATTAGGTTTGGGTTACATGTTTTTGGGATAAAGAACACAGTCATGGCTCTGAGGCTGGACATTGTTCTCACAAAGCAAAAGGCTGTCAGTTCTATTCCCGGTCAGGGCACATGCCTGGATTTCAGTTTCCATCCCCGACTGGGACATGTACGGGAGGCGACCAATAAACATTTCCCTTCCTTTCTTTTCCCCCATTGCCCTTTCTCTAAAAATAAATAAATAAATAATATATATATACACACGCATATATATTTTAAAAAGAACACAGTAATGAAATGTGATTTTCATGACATCATATCAAGGTTATTATCAATATGATTTATCACCTTTGATGTTGATCTTGATTACCTGGCCAAGGTGGTATTTGTCAGGTTTCTCCAATGCAAAGCTATTCCCCCCCCTGCCTTTCCATAGTGTACTCTTTGGCAGAACGTCATTATATGCAGCTCACACTTGGGAGCTTGCCTTCCTTGAAGGTAGAGTGTCTATATAAATTATTTGTAATTCTGCACAGCAGACTTGTCTCTTTTCCATTTGTTTGCTTATCAGTGTGACTCATGAATAGTTATTTTATATGCTGAGTTATCATTTCTTTCTACTTTATTTTGTTGGTCAAATTGTTCCAACTTTGGTCACTGAGCAATCTCTCAGTTGACTCCTATGTACCTATGACATACTTCTATCAATGTGGATGTATTTGTTTAATTATTTATTTATTCATTTATTCATTCATTCATTTATTTATTACTCCCCTACTTTCTAGCATTACAAGATACTCCAGGCTCATCTGGTATATTTCTTGCCCCAGGCTAGAACCAGCCATTTCTCCAAGAATATCTGGTTTATCTTATTGAACCAACCAAGATTTGAGCACTAGGTGCTCAGTAATCTTTGAGTATAATGAGTCCTCAGACTGAAAGTTTTGAACTGCAGGTCTCCATTGGCTAATACAACAAGCACTTTAAAAATTATGGATGTGTAGGAAAAAGCAGTGAATTGAAAAGGGTGCAGACCTGGGTTTGAGTCAAAGCTCCATGTCTTATACAGTTTACCTACTACTCTGACTAGTTCCTCAAACCCACTCAAACGTGGTGGCTGAACTTACATTTCTCTGTAATTTTCCTGAGTGTACTAAGAAAATTTAAGACAAATAAATATCATGCAGCAAATTATATACATATATCCAGACATATATTAATAAAATATTTCTACATTAATGACATCTCATGAGATATAGTAATAATTTACTTAAGCACTGTGAGTACTTTAATATATTATATCATTTAATTGTTACAGCAACATTATTTGAACTATTCGTATTCTCATTTCAGAGGTTAAGGAAGCTGAGGCTCAGGTGGGTTAAAGTGTAAAGTTCTTTACAGTGTGGTAGGCACCTATATGCTTCTAATTAATGTTATTTCTCTTGTCTTCTTCCTAACATGTAATAAACAATTGTCAAAGAGCAAACTTTTGGCCAGTCTCACAGGGCAAAAAGCTGCTTATCATCTCTTTCTCATGCCAGGGTGTTCACAGAGTCCAGCATCCTGTGGGCTTATTTAGTGAGTCCCCTGGCTAAAAACCATTCCCTTCTTGCCAGAGTTAAAGTGTTCTCTATAAACACTCTTCCAGAGCTGGTGCAACAAAGGCATAAGTAACAACAACCTCCACCAAAATAACAATATTTGACAGTGCTTACGATTCCACTCCATGTCAACCGCTGGGCTATTTAGTTTTCATCATCTAATTTGCTGTCACCACAAACTTGTAAGGTCTTAACTTTTCTATTTTTTAGGTGATAACACTAAGCTTAGAGTGATTACTTTTATATCCCAAAGAGATGTAAACTGCAAGAAGCAGAGCCGGTGCCTGAAGCCAGGACTGTGTGATTCCAAACCCATTTACTTAGCCATTCTACAAAGGGGAGAGCAGTTTCTGGCAAGTGGAGGCTTGCTCCAGACATTTTTCAGAACTCAGTAACAAGTTTCCCTAAAGTTCTAGAGTTGCAAAACTTTGTGCAATGCAAATTAGGAGTAGGGTGTGTGAGATAAAATTGATGAAGGCTCGGAGTCTGAAAACTAAATGACTGCAGACACATCTGCGGAGAATGTTTAGAAGTAGGTATAGACATTCTGAGGCCAGGAAACAGAAATCAATTGGCACAGGAAAGGGGACCAAAGTACAATATAGAAGAATGGTAAACAATGAGAATTTAAGTAAGACTATAACAAAGATACATCCTTCAGACATGCTTAGCAAAGTATATCATCACTTTCATAATGAGGAAAGAGAGATTGGATATATAGTGTAATACTATACTGTACTATACTTTCTTTTATTTGTAGTTTGGATATATGCACTGTGGAGGATTGTATTTAAAAAAAAAAAAAACAACTTTGTAATTGTTAATTTCATGTGTCAACTTGACTGGGCCTTGGGGTGCCCTGACACTTGTTCAGACATTTTTCTGGGTGTGTCTATGGGGTGTTTCTGGATGAAATTTACATTTCAATCAGTAGGTGGAGTAAAAGCAGATTGCCCTCCCTTAATATGGGTGGGGCTCACCCAATCAACTGAAGACCTGAATAGAACAAAAAATGTACAGTAAGAGGGAATTCCTTTGGCCTAACTGGTTTGAGCTGGGTTACTGGTTTTTCTCTGCGCTTGGGCTTGAACTGAAACATCATCCTTCTTGGGTCTTAAGCTTATAGGCATTTGGACTAGAACTGCAGTTCTCTTGGGTCTCTTCCTTGCCCATAGTAGATCCTGCAACTTGTCAGCTTCCATTATTGTTTGATCCAATTCCTTTTAACTAGATATAGATATGCTATTGGTTCTGTTCCTTTGGAGAAGCCTGACTAATGCAGATTCCAACACTATTTCTATTCCTACATGTTCTTCCAGAATGTTGACAGTTCTCCATTAAGAGGTGGAAGCTCTATTCCCTTTCCTTGGACCTGTCTCGGTTTGGGACTAATAGAATACAGTAGAAAAGACGCTGTGTGAGTTCTTAGGAGAGGTCATAAAAGATGATTAAAAACTCCACCTACCTCTGTCTCTTGGTACCTTAGGAGCTCTGAGCTGCCAAGAAAGATGTCTGGCTATTTTGAAACCCTATGCTGGTCTCTGGAGAGAACCTTTAAAACAACTACTTAGATAGAGAGACATGTTCAATGAGCTCCAGCTATTCTAGCCTCCAGCTTTTGAGTCTTCCTAGCTCAGGTATCAGACATGTGAGTGAGGAAGTCCTTCAGAAAATTTCAGCTCCACTCACTGCATGAGACCTAATTGCATAGCAGAGGTCACTCCCAGTACCATGAGAGACTAATAATAATAATAATAATAATAATATAGTTTGTTTTATGGTACTATGTACTATCTGTTTTAAGGTACTAATAATATATTTTGTTTTATGGAAACAAAAATATAGAAAGCTACAAATATATGGATGTATAAGTATATAAATCCGGGAGTTTCAATTGAGTCCCCAAGATATAATAAAATTAGATACCAAAATGGGTTGTGAGATAAACCATTCTATAAAAATTTCAGAAATATACAACCCCAAACTGGGTAATATAACTTTTAGATTCCCTCACCCATTATAAAAAGTATAATGAGTTTATTTGTGGACATTTAGACAAGATTTTGAAGAGAATTTCTTTGGGCAAAGCTGCGTTTCCATCATAACTGGGCCCCTGGTCCTACCATTAATCAGGAGGAGAGGGGTGCTTCTACATTCTTTACAAGCCCAGGTGAGAGTCTCCAAGAGAGTCACTCAGAGGATTTGTTGTTTCACTACAGTGAAAAATCTAAGAGGAAGAGAGATGTCTGGCTAGCTGCGTTAATGGCAGAGTGAAAAGAGCTTGGTACTAGAATAAGATTGCATTGCTCACTCACTGCCTATAGGGGCCAAGGATATTTCCTGCAGACTTAGAGGTGGACTGAATGGAAACACACAGACCCACCTTATGATGTGTTTAATTCTTTACAAGACTAGTACCTGGAAGAATGATGGAGCATATGCTCAGAATAAATCCCTAGCACAGAGGGTGAGGGATGAACATACACTGAGAGGAAAATGCACCCATACCATGGGAAGCATAGATGAATATTCCCAGGGGTTTCTGAAGAATTCATAAAACATACATAGGGGTTAGCTCTATGCATCTGCCTGGCCCAGAGTGCATGCAGCCATCTTAATATGAGAACAGACAACCTAGAAATGCCCTCAGCACATGGGAAACCTCCTCCTCAATCTCAGTTCCAAATCCAAAAGGGGTGAGAAGACTTGCTGAGCTAGGTGGGCCAGAAGAATGGAAAGTCAGGGAAGAGGAGGAGGGTATACAGAAGACCTTAGGGGAGGGAAAGATGATTTAACTTTAAATAATTTGGAGTTTTGATTTTTGAATGGGATTAGATATTTTAAAATTTCGGAATGGAAACTGTATTTCAACATATATTCATTATTAAGCAACTATGAGGTGGCAGGCACTGTTATAGGTTCTGGGGATAAAGCTATGAAGAAAACAAAACAAAACAAAAAAGCAGAGAAAAGCTCTTCTTTCTTTATGGAACTGGCTTTATAATGTGGATGTGCAGACAGTAAGTAAATGCCTAAGTTAAATACATATTGATTCGTGCTGTGGAGAAAGCACAGTAGGGAGTGCCAGGTACAGGTGAGTAGGTGATCACGAAAGGCCCCCTGTGAATGCAACTCTTCACGTTCATTCTTAATATTCAGTTGTTAAAAAAGTTGAAAGAGTATCTCTTATTTTTAAAGTTGTATTGGGACAAATAATGCTAGCTATTATTCAGGCAAACTATGCAATCTCATTCTTCTAACACAATAAAGTTCGCGTCATAGGCCAGTGTGGGTCATAGTCATTCAGGGTCAGTCTCCTTGACGCCAGTGGCCTCTGCAGCTCCCCAAGCCCACAGAGCCCTGCACTGAATGGTCCTCATTGGGCCAGCAGATGACATGAGAAAAATGCATGTGGAGAAAGCACAGCTGTGTTTTACTACTTGGGTCCAGAAGAGACACACATTATTCTTAGCCATATCTACTGGCAAGAATGAGGGTTTAGTCCATGAAGAAGAAGAAAGCTTGGATTTGGTGAACACTGTGAGCCTTGGGCTTATGAAAAGCTTCCTGGATTGAGTGAAAACAGACAATGAAAGTCAAATATTGGGACACCAGGTTGGGCTGGCTAGGTTGGCAAATTGCTTTAAACAATAGTGCCTGATGGATCTATTTCTGATTTTGTGTGCAATATGCTATATACAATTATGCTCAAGTATGGGAGACAAAACATTAATAGCAGTTTGAGTTATTGGAGTAGAATAGTAATGAATTATTTTTTCTTGTACTCTGTTTTTTATTCTTTTTATATGTAATGAAAAGAGGAAAAATGAAGTTCAAAATAAATAAGGTAAAATTTTTGATTGAATAAATGTTTGCCATATTTTTACAGAATGTCATCAAAGTAGCAAAAATATTTCTTTCTAAGCCAAAAATGTAATTTATCTAAGAATATCTCCTAAGAGGTCTTATTCATTGAACGATTTATCAGGAAGTGAAAGGGCATTTATAATACCGAGTGTACTTAAGGAGTTATTTACAGAATTATAAATATACTCAACATCTTATCTCACTCTGTCTTAATACCAGGTAGAAAATATTTACTTCAAAAATAATAAGAAAAGTGTTTGGAATTGAAATGAAGACTGGATCTACATAAACAATATGTAAAGGAGGGTAATGTTATATTCTGAGCACTATGCCTACAGCCAGTATGCGGTTACCCAATATTTGAGCATCTATTTGTCCCAGCATTTGTCAATTAGGTGACCTAACCAAGGCTAGTACAGCCCAAATTTCCCCAGGTTTGAAAATACAGTATATTCTTTTAGATATAAGACTCAGTCCCAATGTAAGACATCCTGGGTGGGTAAAGATGATCAAAGCCACTGATAGAGCAAACCAAGAGTATGCACAGTTAGAGTGACGTACTATTGAAAATTAGAGCTAAGGCAGGACCCCCCACAGACTCACCTCAGAACTGTTAGGAATGCTTTAGTCAACTATAAACTAGATAACTGTTGAATCTTTTTTCTCCACTTTTTAGAGATTATTTTTGTTAAAAAGAAGCAATAAAACTCTTCAGAATAACTTGGCAGCCATTTAACTCTCAACCTAAGTTTCTTAAATCTTTTTTTTTCTTTTGCCATAAAGGTTTATATTAAAAAGCATATGCCAGCATTACAGTTAGCATAGGAGAAATGGCATGAGCATTAGATTTTAAAAGAATAAAAATAAAACATTTTGGTACAGTTGAAGCCACCCTATACCTTTCTCTTATCCTACTCACTTCCTTACCTGCCCAGAAGCAACTTCCACTCTGAACTGGGTGTTTATTTCCTATATTATACAATATGTATTATTGCTTGCATTATTTTAAAACTTTAAATAAATAAATAAATAGTATCACACTGTACAGATATTAATGCACTTTTCTCTCTCCACATTATTTTCTGTTTTTTTTTTTTCTTCTGGTTTTTGTTTATTTTGCCTTGACTCATGCTAATTTTTCCTTGAATGCCCATGGTTGAAAAACTATAGTGGTTGAAAGATTGTGGAAATATTTTGAGGCTCTGAATGAAATTATTTTCATGGATGCAGGAGTTTTTTATTTTCTGGTTGGCATTTAGAATAAGAATGATTACTTAAATCCAGAATAGGGTTGAACTGGTTGGAAACTAGTTTTCAGTCTTTGGTGAGGGTCAGTCCATGTCCAGGTTCTTCTAACTTTTCAGGATATTTCTTCTAATGTCCCAGCTGGATGCCAGAGGGTATTTGCCAGTGCCATCTGTGTTTTGCGGTCCTGAAATCCAATTTTTGTCTTCCTAGTCCCATAAAGTTTTCAGTAGTAATGCTCAGATTCTTAGCCTCTTAGCTGCCACTTTCTGATCAGGTTCTTAGGCTATGAAGCTACACACAAATTAGAGTTGAAGAAATAGCTCACAGTGTGAGCTTCTCTCCAGGACCCATTCCCCCTCAAGTCCTAGCTGACTTTGTAGCTTTATGGCCACTTCCAATACATGTTTTCCTGTGTGGAAGCATTTTACATAACTTTTCAAGACATTCTTAAAAGAGCAGGGAGCCTGGCCCACAACCAGGTACTCAACCATTACCCTCAATAAGCAAATTCCTATTATTTTTAATGTCATTTTCCTCTGTTATTTTCTTCTGAGATTCCTCTGTCACTTATTTAAATGGATTTGGAACCTTAGATTTCTGTCTCTGGCCACCTGTTCTGCAAAAGATCACCCCAGGGCAGGTACCCCACCACCCTGCCCGCCACCATGACTTGTTCTGCAATGTCTGCCTGTGGGGGACAGCTGCCCTGGAAGGAAGTCACACCACACCGTTTGTTGGCTTGTTTTAACATTTAGGAAATCCCTGCTGCACTGAATTTCTTGGCTACCTGCCCCACTGCCTGCCTTTACCTTGCCAAATACGGATTTTATATAAGGATTCTTCTGATATGCCCCCATTTATTTCTCTAACATCTTCTTATTTCACATTTGAAGGCGTGATGAGTCCATTCGCTTTGCCCGCTTCTACACAGAACCGTACACTGTATATTATGAAGAAATTCCTCAATGTCTGTGCCATGCACACACCATTTTCCTTACTTCTATTGCCAACACAGCTTTCCCTCAGATCCATGAATAGTTTTCTCCTTGACATGATATAAATCTTTGCTCAAGTGCCACCTTCTAAGCAAAGGTCTCTCTGATCACCTCATTTAAAATAGCAAGTATTCTCCCCACAGAAAACCTCCCATAGTTATTATAACACTTATCATCATCTGATTTACTACCCATCTACTTGTTAACTTATTATCTGTCTACCTCTCTCCTACCCCAATTTCCATATCACTAGTACCTAGAAGATTGACAGGCACATAGTAGATAGATATTCATTAAATATTTATTAAATAAATGAAGAGTAACAACTGAATAAATTGAATGCATGTATTTCAAACTGCTTAAAAATGTATGAAAAATCTTATTTAATCTCAGAGATCATTGTCCTTTATTATTCGATGTTCAGAATCTTGAAAGCTGTGGTTTTATATATTTTAACATTTTATTGTGTCTGATCAGAAATTAAGTTGATTTCCTGTTACTTCATTATGGCCAGAAAAAGAATTTCATACTCTATTATTATTTATTGTTGGTACCCTCTAACAGAATATGAGCTCCATGAAGGTGGGGGTTGTTCCATGGGGGTCAGCACTGATTCCCCCAGATCTGGAACAGTGCCCACACTCAGCAGAGGCACGACTCATACTTATCAAGTAAATAAATCAAGTCTTTCCTGTTCAGTCACTTCTCTGAAAATTACTTACAGTTTAATGTTTAATGTATTTTCAACTATACCAAATACGACCATTTCAATGGCTTTTCTACAGTCTTCTTCTGCTATCAAGGCCTGTCACGATGACTTGTTTTCATGTAAAGTCTCTGTGACCTATTCTGTGTGATGTCCAGTTATCAGACCACTGGGAAGATTTTTCTTTGTTACAGCCCAGGGCAGATGATAGCTCTATGCTCTGAATCTAATTTACATGGGGATGTATTAATCTTGTGTGACAGCAACGGCTTTAATCCTATACCCTCTTTCTCCTGGGCTAGGTGATTAGAAGGAGAATTAAGAAGAATTATTTCCATCATATTGCCAGGGCTTAAACTGGGCAGGACACGCCAGTATTCTAGAGCCATTACTGTATAACCTTGGCATGGAAAGATTTGTGTTGAAAATATGATACATCTGGAATGGGAGAGAGAATAGTCTGCTGTTTTGTTACCAAAAATAGTGTCAAATCTCTTATTGCTACTGGTTACTTATTTTATATAGCTGAACATAAAATATAAAATACAAGAAACAATCACCTCATTTACAAAGTCTGTAAGAGTCAGTCGTAACTCTTGATTTGGAAAGTGCATGAATGTGATTTCAGCATGTCAGTGAAAGTCTATTTACACAGCATTGTGTTGCTTTTTTTGCAGCTATGCTAGATGAAGTGGTTCCCAAATTGTTAAGGATTAATTGCTATTGCTATAAACTATAAAAGAATAAGGATCAGGGACCCTCAAACACATACTAAATTTATAGACATTTCCCACCTGAATTTTGATTTTGAGAAAAAAAACAAGGATTTTAATAATTCTTTAAATTTGCACTCATCTACACACAGGAATCATGTTTCCTAAAGGACTATTCTTGATCCAGGGGAATGCAAAACAGAAAATGGGTTATAGCACTTAGAAATGGAACTCTCTGCTTGGAGCATTAGGCATATGTTTTGGGGTTTGGGTGTCACAAAGCTTGTCAAGTCACTTCATAATTCAGGCCTGGAGGTGCCTCTTGAAATGCATGGCTAGCCTTTAGTTTCAGACAACATATTGCTCACTAGTCTTTTTTCAGATACAATCTTAGTGTTCATTCCTTCTTTGGATGCTGAGCTCTGCATTATGTGGTACCAATTATGGAATGAGTGACCTTGATTGTCTCCTGCATGTTGCCTAGGCCAGAATGTCAGCTGAGTTATAGGAGGGTTGTGGTTGCCCAGTGGGGAAAGTGATGAAAATTTGAAGCTAAGACTCTCACTGATGCAGGGGAAGATACAGACTGCAAACATGATCTGATTCTAAAAAGCACACTTTCAAAGGTCAGCATACACATGCTCTGAAAACTACACACAGGGAGCCCATGTGCATACTGCATTATTGGCCATTTTGCCCTGCTTTACCGATTCATTCCTTTAGTACGCTGAATTAGAGGATGAGGGAATCTTAGGTTTGATAATATGTATTAACTAATTTACACTTCTTAAGTTACTTCCTCTGAATAATAAAAAAATAATCTCTATTTAGAGATAATAAGCCTTGAGAAATTGTCTGGGATATGTCCATCTTGTATTAGAATGAGAGGGAAATTAACTGCCCAAGGTCATAGAGTTTTTAAAGCATGTAGAATTTTTTTGTGCATATTATCTCATTTAATCTTCATGGCACCTCTGTGAGGTAGTCAGGTAAATTGGCTAAGCCCCATTTTATTGGAGAGAATATTGAGTTTCAGATATTTGAACACACAACATGAGAAGAAAAGTGAGGGGGAAAATCAAATCTTGAAACCAGAGGTTTTAACTTCTTCTTCAATGTTCTGTCTCCAAAGTTGCACCAAGAATAGAGGATATTAGTAAACACTGGCTTATTTCAGCTTCCTACTGTTGTTACTGAGCCACCACTTTCCTGTCCTTGAATAAAACTTGGTCTGTTTGTTCACAGGGTATTTTTTTATTAGCCCACCTGCATTGGAACTGTTCTCAACAAACTTATCAACCAATCAAATTAGCAAATAATTCATGAGAATTATTATTTTTTCTATCTTAATTTCTGCCATCATCCCATATATGTTTAGTATCCACACAGATGACATTACTGTTGCCTCCAATGTCCTTGACCTTTGACTCTCTGACTTTTAAACTGTTCTGACTGAATATTGGATATTAGTCCACCATGGGAAATGTTCTGTTTCTGTAATCTGAAGCACCTCGTTCTTAGGGGGAGAGTGATGCCAGGCAAGGATGGAGATGCTGGCTGGGAAAAGATCATCAAGGTCAGCATAGGCCATGCTACTGATGTTGGACTTTATCCTAATGCAAGAGAAATCTGTTGAGAAGTTTTAAGTAACAAAGTGACAAAAGCAGATTTGCATTTAAAAAAATCACACTGCTTTTTAGACAACAAACTGGAAATGGACAAGAGTGAATCCAGAAAGTCAATTGGGAGTTATTAAAAGAGATGATAGTAGTTTGGATTAGGGCTATGGCAATGGGAATGGAGAGATTTTAGAGGGTAGAATCAACCAGATGTGGTCATTGATTGTTCATGGAACTTGAGAAAGAAGAGAGAGTTAATAAAGAAAACAGGAATATTAGGGCTTGAAATACTAAGGTTGGTTGTAGAACCATTTACTGAGATGGGGAACACTGAGAAAGAGTGTTGGAGTGGAAGTGAAGGGCAGGCAGCAAGATGGTGAATTTAGGATTTGACATACTGAGTTGTGGTAACTTAGAGAGATCTGAGTTCTATAAAAAGTAATGTACCCGGGACTGACGTTCAGTGGAGCAGTCGAAGACGAGAAGGAGAACAGGAATGTATGAGATTGCAGATGCCGAGGGTGAAGGACGCCTAAAGTAAGTGGATGTGGCAGAATGGGCCCAACTCTAAAGTGAAGCCACACTGGATTTGGCAACACTAAAGTCAGAGATGTTTACTGTGAATTATTTTAGTAGACTGGTGGAGGCAGAATCCAGAACTGAGTGGGTTGAAGAATAAGGCTAGCATGAGAAAGTGAAGGCAGTAATTTCAAATATTTCTTTGAAGAAGTCAATAACCCAACCACAAAACCTGGACGCCACCTAAAACTGATCCTCTCACTGATTGCCCAAATCAATCACCCCGAACCAACAGGTCTACCTCTTCTTTTCCAGATGCATCCCACCATCTATCTCTACCAGACTACCTCAGTCCAGGCTCACCTTCAGCTCTTTAGTGCATTGTTCAAGAGTTATCAGAATGACCTTTCTAAGCTTCAGATGTTACTCAAAACCCTTTCGTATCTCCCCTTACCCTGATGGCTGCCTACCTGTTACCCCTGACACTTCCCATATTCTGGATGCAGCATACCACTTGAACTTCTTTAAAGGGTCTTCTTGTTCATCATATGCCATTTATTTTCTGAGAAATATTTTAATCCTTCCCTCCTTCCACTTCACTGTGGAGGTTCTTCATCCATCAAAACTCATCCAAGATTTCACCTCCTTCAGGAAGTCTTGTTGGCTCACCCTCACCGTCTGCATGAGGTGCTGCCACTGCACTTGGCCTATTCATCAATTTTAACATGAACTAATTGCTTGTCTGTTTTTTGTGATTTTATCCCCAAGATGTTGTACTGAACCTGAGACTCACTGATACCATCACCTTAACTGATCAACATGTTGATATGAGTAAGTGCATACTTTGCAGACAATGGGAAAAGCAGATGATCTACCATGCCCCTGCCCTACGCATCATATTAATTTGCATGTTTACTTATTAAGTTTTAAATTCAGATGAATTAAAAGGCAGGATAATTGCTCTTTATGTTTCAGATAAATCCCTTAATATTTCTAGGAACACTGACAACATGCATTCTAGACTAATTTTTATGAGGTGTGAAAACACTAGTCTTAGTTTATGCAGAGTTTATAATGCAAATCAATTAAGGTCCGATTCCAAACTAAGTATTAGGATTTTCATTTTCTGCTGTCTTTTCCCATAAATGTTGAAGATCTTTCTAAACATATGTATCTTTAAATCATATTAAAGTAATGAGTGTTGGTAATTAATTCCATGCAGGATTAAATTCATGCAGAATTATATACACACATATATATAAAACTTTAATTATACACACACAGGGTCTAATGGTTCCTACGTAATTAAACAGGTTATGTAGGCAATATGAGGACTTGCGAAAGTCTCCTGTTGTTACCATGGAAACACAATTTTTAGAGTTGCTCTGCAGAGTAGTGTGATACTGATTAAAGAGTTCAAGCACTTCATTTTAAAATTAGTTGGAAGTCAGCAGGAGAAAGCTTCACATCGCTGGGCTGGGCTGAGCTGCGCATGCCAGGCTGCCACAGCCCGTGACTATTCTTTTAACCTGTTTGATATAAGGAGGCCAGAAGGTGATTTATGACCTGGCAGCTCTAGCCATCCTTGCCAAAAGGTTAATAGTTATGAACTTAGCAGTTAAGAAATGCAATTATGTACTGCTCTGCAGCTGTAAGTGGTCTGCCCAAAAGGGCTTGATGAGGATAATATCCTGGCATTTTACATTCTGACATGAACTTCATAACCATTAAAAACAAGTGCTTGGGGAATGAATGGTTGTTGGGTCTTTATTAATGTGCAGCAAAATATATTATCACTTTCATTAAAGGACATTGGTGAAAACTGATGGTGAGAAAAATGTAACCTGAATGAGTGCAGCTGAGAGAGAGGCTAGGGCTGCTTACTTGATTACCATGGCAACTGTGACACTGACACACACACACACACACACACACACACAACCACCACCATCACCACCATCACCACCACCACCAATGGTTTTTGATTTCAGGAAAATCTAAAGTATAAATCTACTTGCTAACTAATTTTAAATTCATACTCTTTAAAGCAAGGTGTTATTTTTAACTTTCCCTCTAAAACTGAAATTTCAGACTCTTTTATTAGAAAGACAGATGCAAAATGACTACAGGATGATTGGAATTCAAAATAGCCTAAAACATGTCTAATTTTTTGTCTATAGCTGATTTTTTCCCTCCATACTACCTAAACCTTTATCCCTTTGTTCTCTTTAACTTACAAAGACTACAGCATGATGTAATTTATGAAAATTTCAATATTTGCTGGTATGAATCAAAGTAGCGATACTTGACAATCATTTAAAGAGAAGTTAATTCTTCATAGTTTTAATTCTTCGTAGGTTTTCGTAATTTTAAAGGCCTCTAAGCCCCTTTCATAAAGCCTCCAATGGATAAAACAGCACAACATCCATTTTGTTGAATGTGACTGCAAAGGCTGAAACAATCAGAAATCTTTTCTACTTAGTGTTTCACAACTTGAGCCAAGCTGTCTGTGAAACAAACTGATACAGATGTATGTAGGTATTTATAAACAAACAAAGACACCGAACACATTAACGATGAGGCACCTGCCACCAGCAAATTGGGTAGGTTGAATTGCAATCAGCTGAAAACATACTGAACTCTGAGTTAAATTGGTTTATTTATTTATAAACTATACATTGCTATTTTGATTAATGTGGTAGAGATGCCAAGTGAAAACACTCTTGTACCTGCACCCACCTCTATACTCACGTGCATTCCTAACTCACCTACCCCATTAATGATGGAAACTGTGATTCTTGTGTTGAAAAGAAAGATATTCTGGTTCTCAGATCTTTTAATTACTTGCATTTGATGGTTGATAAAAACTAAAGAGTCTGCAGTTTCCTTTTTTAGCTTTACTCTGCTCAAGAGCATGGTGTTTTCCAATGAGAGATCAATAAAAACACTGATTTTTCACTTTGGATACATGAAAAGAAGCAACTTCTTATTTTTGTTCTATGTTTAGTCTACATGTTTTGCATCAGATCTTTTATTTTGCAAATCTCTTTCCAGTGTGCTGCATCTGTGTGTTTCAGGTGCACCCTTAATTGGTTGCATTTTTTTTCCTCATCCCTCCTCCAGTCTCCCTTTTCCCCATCTCACCAGCAGTAAGAGCATATCATTTCAAACATCAAGGTGGGCTCATGCTTCTGGCAGGTATTTGGCCACATGTTATGCAGTACGATTTCACCTCCTCTCAGAGTTGGGAGATTCCCATTACTTTCATGGGAAGTTCACACTTACGAATATATACTTCATGCCTACCAACCAGCCCTGCCCACCAAAAGGTAGAACCAGGCTGTATTCCTCACTTACTAAGTGTAGCTTTTACCAAAGAACTTGAGTCCCTATTTCATGATTTAAGACCTAGTTGTGATAATAATATTTATTAAACTGGATTGTTGAGAAGATTAGATAGGAAAACATATATGCCAAGCTGAAAAAAATTTGTTTCTATTTTTGTCTTTGCTTTCTTTCTTCCTTATTTATGTTATTAAACAATATAGCCTCATCTTTCACTCAAGCTAAGAACTCAGCAAAGGTTGGTGGGACAGACGCAGCATGACAGCTCAAAGCACAGAGCACCTATATTTTTATGCACCGCTGTGTTTGGTGGGTTGTCATCTTTTCTCAGTCGCAAAACAACTTCCTAAATCTAGGCATTCCTATCTTTTAAAAGGAGAAAGAATAAAACAGTGAAATAAAGGAGGATATAGCTTCATCTATCCCCTTTTATTTACTTAGGTTTTCTTATTTTGAAAGAAACTGAAGCTCAGAGAATAGTTGCAGGTGCAGTACAGAAATCTCCCTCCAAGCCCTCCACTGAACGGTTGGAGGGTAACTTGCTAACATCATGCCCAGTCACCCCTGAACACTCTAGTGCATCTTCCCTAGAAACAAGGACATTGTTCTACACAAACCAGTATCCAACCATTCTAATCAGAAACACTCACACATTACTACCATCTCATTGCCAAATTCCAATTAGAGTTTTAATAGATGCAATAACATCCTTTATAGCAAAAACATCGATCCAGTATCACAACCGTATGTATTAAGTTGTCGTGTCTTGTTAGTTTTCTTCAGTGTGAGGCAGTTCTCAGTCTTTCCTTGACTTTTATAACTTTGACACTTCTGAAGATTGTAAGCCTGTTATTTTGTAGAACATCCCTCAATTTGATTTTGTGTGATGTTTCCTCATGATTAGATTCAGGTTATGCATTTTTGACAGAAATACCATGGATATGTCTCACTGCTGTAATTTTGATCTCTGCTGTTATGGTGATATTAGTGATGTTAAGGCTGATGACAGTGGCTTGACTGAAGTAGTGTTTGCCAAGCTGCTCCACTGTGAAGTTATTTTTTCTTCCATTGCAGCTAATGAGTATTTGGAGGAAGGTAGTTTGTGATCATGTAGAAATCCAATTTCTCATTAAATTTTCAATGCATTTCACTTGTTTCTATAAGTATAGATTTGCATTTTATCCAATAGGCTATAATCCATAATTATCATTATTTAGTTGATACTCAAATTATCTTATAGTTAGTCAGCAGAAACTCCTTTCAATAAAAACCATAAGATTCATTCTTATTTCTTCCATTTCCATAATTTTAACTCTCATGTCCAAGAATGAGACACTTGGCTCATTAATATTTACTTACTGATCAATTCCCCTGTTTGTACCCAGTCTTAGACCATACCCACCCCACAAAACACTGATGCTCTCCTTATCATGTTCAGGCCCTGGCACCCCACACTGGGTCACCCTCTTACTCAGATGTCCTTCTCACCTGTCTTGGTTGCTGACACCCTGCACTAGCTTGGCCCTCTATGTGAGTTTCCATAACCCTGGTACTCAGATACCCTGATCTGGGTGTTCCTCCTTCCTCCTCCCAACATCTGTCTTGCTCTGCCTTACCTAATGCCTTTGGGACTAAACTGTTTAGAAAGAAAAGGAAAGGAAAAGAAAGGAAAGGAGAGTGAAGGGAAAAAAGAAAGACAATGAAGGAAAGAGAAAGGAAAGAAGAGCAGAAAGGAGAAGAGGAAGAAGAAAAAAGAAATTTAGCGATCTGTTTTTTTATTCTCCTATTCCACTCCCAGGAGTTCTCCTTGTGGTTGTACTGATTGCTTATTTCACAGGCATATTTTATCTTCACTTAATCTCCTGGTTTTTATGAAATTGGAAGTCTCTGTTTCTGTCACTCTTTTCTTTGTTCTTGTTTCTCAATTCAAATTCTATTCAAATTTTGATGATTTTGGAAAAACTAACCCTGAGAAAGGTGGATTGTTCATAATGTTCTTGCCCAAGTACAGCTCATTCCTACTCTTACATTCATTCTCATTGGTTTGGCCAAGTAAGTTAATAGGCCAAAGTTCTACAAACAGTTAAATTGGTTAAGAGTAGACCTTATAAAAAGGCATTTTGACTACTCAGAAAGTATTTAGGGTTAGACCTACTTAAGTAGGAAGAGCTGAGAAAATACTTCTTTAACTCCTTTATATGAAACTTTTGAGAGGGGAATGGCCCACCACATGGGAACTGCAGAGTGGGCAGAAACAAGGTACTACGACTTATACCATAGTCCTGTCAACCAGGAACAAAGTCTGTCTCTCAGGCAGACTATACTAATTTAGAGGAAGACACTCACTGGTCACTTCAAATCAGGAAAACAATGAAATTTTTTAGAAGGAAGAATGTTTTTATTCTGCTGATAACAAGATAGATTGAGATCAGATTTGGAACAAGGAGGCAGCTTGGTTCAGAGAGGCCAGCCGGGTGCCTGGGGGTGATGCCAGCCTTCTGGGGACGCTTATACCTATGTCAGCCTGCCTCGACTATGTTCAAGGAAACCCAAACCAGAAATGTTGTATGAAAGTGGACTGCAGTTTTGAAGGTGATCTGCTAACTCCCGGGTGCTCTCTGTGCTGCAGCAGTGGGACCCAACGTGAAAAATCCTGAAAGCCAAACACAGTGCAAGACTGAAGTCCAATTGCTCAGGCTTTTGTGAACAGTTCTCATTATAGATTCTTATTTAAATTTAAATCACAAAGTGAAAGATTTTGTTTTCTGAATGAGGTTGTTTCTATATTATCTCCATGGTCATCCACAGGTATTTAAATGCAGGAGACAAGCATACCCATATTTTAAAAAAATGTGAGAATAGAAGGAAAGGAAGACATCCTCTTTCTAGGAACATGCAGCCCACCCTGTGGTTTTTGCATCAGTTACCTCCTCAGATGGAAAGCTGTTCCCGCAGACTTCCTTCTATGGCTGACTCTTTCTTATAATTCAGGCCTCAAATTAAATGTCACCTCTTTAATTGACAACTTCTTGATTGCCTAAACTTAAGTTCCTTGGTATCTCTCTAACATGGCACCTTAATATATGTCCACCTTAGCACTTATTTTACAAGATACATTCTTATTTATTTACTTACCCACTTATGTGATTTACTGTGTGCCTCCATCCATCTTGTAAATACCAAGAGAGCAAAGACCTTGGCTGTCTTGTTCACTGATGTATGACCAGTACCACGAGAATCTGCCACATCATATGTAATCAATAAATACATTTTTAACAAATGAATAACAGGAAAACAATAGTGACTGAATAAGATGAAACCTATTCAGTTGAGTCACAGCAGACACAACACAAAATAGCTGGGATATTACTCAAGCCAAAATAGCTGTTTATAAATAAATGTTAACAAACTGTCTCAAGAGTATAATTCATTTCACATTGACCAGTCAGAGGTAATAACAAGCTTTTCTCTAACTGAACAGGATTCAATCAATAAGTTTCCTTATGGCTAAATAAATTAATCTTCAACCTCATTAAATATCCTGTAGACATTTAATATATCTGAGGTGTCCTCTGCATGACGCATTGTAGGCCATTCTCTTGATACTCATAGAACACTAACTATCTGCTAAGTCCTATTCAAGGCCCTGGAGATGCAATGGTGAGTTAACAAGCATTTGCTGTCTTCCAAGAACACAGTTTAATGTCTAGAGTCTATAGAAAGATGCACACCTTGAAACCGGCAGGACCAAGTGCTGAGTGCAAAGATATTGCCAAATAGAGTGCTGTGGCAATGTGTTAGAAAGGCAGAAAAGGTCACAAAGACTTCCATGAGAATGTAACATCTAAGACAAATAAACTTGCAGAAAGGAAACAGGTTAGCTAATCAAACAGGAAGGTTGATGAAAGAGGCCAATAATTTAAATGTGTGCAAAAGGAGGTGACAGACTCCAAAGTCACTAAGAGAAACTTAAGAACATCCATATACTTGTGCAATAGCCCATGAGAGAATGCGATGAGCAAACCCTATGTGTGCAAACGATTGTGTTGGTGCTCTGTTGTAAATGATGTGTACCACTGTGTTTTCCAAGGGTTAGTGAATTAGCCTTTCTTACTCTGTTGGAAAATAAATTCTCTGTGTGTCACATAACCTGCAGCCAAAGACAAAGTATGTTTATTTGAAAATTTTGTAATACCTTAACAATGAAGGTGATTTAGGAAAAGAACCTAACTTTGAGAATCGTCCTGTTTTATTTATTGGCTATTGTCTGCTTCCTTCCGAACACTGTGGTTAATGCTGAATGTAGAATGTAGAACAAAACAGAATACTCACTGCTGTGGATCTTGAAGACCGTGTCACTGGAAGCACCTTTGGCACAGGCTCTGGCATTGCTCTGAGGGGCACTTGTGAGTAGAAGCAAGGGTTGCTCCCCAGGGCTTCATGGGCAGTAGACGTCAACAAGGAATCAGGCAAAACAGACATGGTAGACACACGCTGTGGCAATTGGCATAAAGCATGGAGCACACGGGAAACCCCCTAGCGTTTCCCAGAAATACTTGATGACTTTGTAATGGGATGATTTTGGAGTGGAGATGGCTGACGTTCATTGTAGGCAGAAACAAGAACAGATGCATCATTGAGTACTAACTATTAATGTTAAGGTGATTTATTCACATCCACAGGTGGGTAAACCAGGTGGTGTGTGGGTTATCCTTGTGGCCAGGCTATGATGAATTCTGACACTTCCGTTTGCCATGGCAGCATGGGTAAGGATGGTATTAGTGTCAGACTCTCCAGCGTAGGCACCTTTTCTAGGTCCTGGTGCATGACACTGGGGCAACAATTTTACCTGGTGGAACTGAACGCTCATTCTCCGAGGAGCACCAGGCAGACATCTCCCCTCCAAGGGGGCAATGAAAGTATAAAGTACTGACTCTGATGATCTATTTGGGTTTGTGGTTATTCACGGTGTATTAAAAGGTCACGTGCACAATTTTAAAACATTACAGTGAAGCAAGACCAAGCAAGAGATTTCGTAAAACATACAACTGTTGATAATGGTATCTCCCTTTCTCTTGAAAGCCAGGAGGCAAAGAATGTTTCTAATCAAGAATTTAAGTCCTGAAAGCAAGCTGAGGAGTGCTGGCGCAGCCCCAGGCAGTTCCTTTCAAATTTTACCTCATAAACTTTAAGAACAATTTCATAAGATATACAAATGTCTAATCACTCTGTTGTACACCTGAAACTAATATAATATTGCATGCCAACTGTAACCGAACAAAAAGACCCGACTCCGTCCACCCCCACTAACTGGGCTACAGCTCGTTGCCTCTGGAGTGACAGAGCTCACGACTGCTTCTCAAAATTCCAATACATCATTAGTATTAATTATTAATGTTATTAACATAAGGCATTGGCACTTTAGTGTGGACAAAGGTGATTGAATCTGGCCTGGGAAGAGCAGCTTTGCGGGAGGGAAGAGTGGCAAGGGAGACTCTGGGGGTCTGGTAAGGATGACCGCAGGAGCGCTCTCCCTCTGTTTAACAAGGTAAACCCAGCCCAGAGGTTGGAAAACTTGCCCCTGACACCACAGTTGGTCCGGGATTTCAGCCAAGTCCGAGGCCCAGTACTGTATTGTCCTAATCCTGGGCTTTTAAAAAGGGTAATAATTCAGAAAAAAACTCTTCTTGCATAATTTGGCCTAGGTTGGTTGGGGTGGGGCTGAGAAGTAGGCGGTGCTGAAAAAAAGCTAGATATACTTAATATATGCATTCCAATATTCCCTCATTTTGGAACATGATAAAAATAGAGGGAAAATGGGGAATTAAACTTTAAAAAAAATTTTTTTGTTTTTAAACTAGAGGGGGAAGACAAATCTATATTGTTCTTTGCACCTTAAAGGAATAAAGAGGTGGCAGATAGAAAAACTTCTGAAGAGGTATTGTAAGAGAGTTATTAATTTTATTTGATTTTTAAATTAAAATTAGTTTACTTAGAGCTCTATTATTTTTATCCTTTAATCTTGTCAGGTCCAGCTTACTTCCTGTTCATTTATCTCCCCCCCCCTTTTTTTTTTTTGCTGAAAATTTCATTGGAAATAAATTAGTTTATTTTAACGAATACTTTGTGTTTTTAGGGACAAACAAAAACCCTGCTTTCAGGAAATGAAAACACTTATTATTGCACCTATAACCATTGTTGTCACGGCGAAATGGCGTTTCTTCAAACCCCTAATGAGATCTGTGCAGGTGTTGGTGTATCTGCCATAAATCTGCGCCCACACAGAGTTCATTCTGTTGCATAAAAATAAATCATCTCATTCATGTAGCATGGAGCTGTGACTCAGAAATCTTAATTCTCTTTCCAAAGTCAAAGCAACACTTACGTTTCCACTGCCATATGCTGTCTCTCTCAGATGTTGAACAGCTTATCATATATATTGGGTGCTCGTCCTTCTGCTTTCTCAAAGACAGGACACAAATGGGTGCATGGCAATGCACTCCTATTTATGCAAAACCACCGAGCAGGCTGCCTCGGAGAGCAAGGGGAAAAGGCCCACTCTGAAAGCAAGATCAGCCAACACACAGAGGCCTCTGGAAGACCTTGCTATTTACAGTATTTGCATTTAAATATGCTGAGATTTTCCTTCCACAAGGTTTATAATCACTTTGAGTTTTTATATTCAAGTATATATATGCATATATACATACATGTATATTCCTACACATATATAGGTCTATAGATCTAAAGTACCTATATATAATTTTTGTCTCACAGACTGAGTATTCTATGGCTATGGAACACTTGTTTTCCCAATATGGCAGAGGGAGGAGCAGTATGTGAATGTCTATGATTAGTTGCTCCAAGTACCTGGATTTCAGGGTGTGAGGACTAAATTCTGATTTCTGTTTGGTGAGTGACTTGTCTGTCTGTAATTGTGGGGAAATCCTCTGCTGATTCCTAACAGTTCCTAATTCCCATTTATAAAGTGAGAGAGTTGAGATGATTCTAAATGAAAGTCAAATTACTTATTGAGCTATTTTCATATATCTGAAAACTTGGATTCAAGAAAACAAGTAGATAGAAGCATTTGCTTTATACCTGGAGGCTTAAGACTACAAAACACAAAGTGAAACCCTAAGAGAGCAACAACACTGGTGTTCAGCCTCCCCGTGGGCGACCCACAGTGGGGATCCTAGGTACATGGCCTCCCTTTGTCTGTTCTCAAAGCAACATACTCTTCTCTTATTCCGAAGTTCAAGAGAAACTTCGTGTAGCTGGATTGATGGCAACATAGTGAGGTAAAAGTGTTTAATTGTATTATGGAATGTCGAGACAATATTTATATTAAAAGGGAAACATATCTGATATCTGGACACATTCTGAAAATTAAGACTATGTGGAAGGAATCCTGAGGTCAGACTCTGGCAGAGTGGCCATCACATAAATACAGAATAAAATTTCTGAAAATGATTAAAAATGCCCATCTTCTGCCATATTTAAATGTTACATTCTTGTCAACAAAATTCAAGACACACGATTTACTTAGAAATGGACTGAAATGTTCAGTGACTCGATGCAGACTTGAGTTTAGCCCCCACAATCAGTAAGTATACTTATCCTCGGAGTTCCTCTTCTGAGGGCACTGCTCTGCGTTCACATTCCAGGGGAGTAACGCGAGGAGAGGCAGTACGGCACGTCAGGCCTTCATGGGTGTTAAGCATTTTCCATAAACAAAGTGCTTAGTTCAGCTCTCTGTTCAAACAATCACATAAATGCTTTTCCTCTGAACAGCCTTGTTAGGATTGCAGCAGGAGCACTTTATACATACCTGCCATTTCCTCACGCAGAATACCAGAAAGACTGTACTCAAGAGCTGAGATTAAATAAAATTAATCATCTTTACTGCCTCTCCAAGGACACTCTTAAGTGAAACTGCCTTATCTTTTAACTCAAATGCACAGGATACAATCAGGTCGTCTCACTGATTTGATTCATCCTGAGGTGCCAGCATGGTCACCCCCAGTGTTTTCCACCATCAGTGCAAATGTCAACATGATAAAAAAGACAAATAATGTCACCGTATCAGTTTGAAAATAGTTTATTTTATACCGAGTACTTGGAAGTGTCATGTGGGACCTCAAGAGTTGCACCGACAGCATTTTGAGAACTATTCGTTTCCTTGGTTGGATTTTATAATCAGGAATCTATCAATTTAAATAAGGATGTTGACAACTTTCCTTCCTTCTTTATGTTCTGGACCACTTTTTTTTTTTCCTCAGTACAACAACATAAACTTTTTTTTTTACTTATTTTACTATTTATTTACTTATTTTTTTGTTGTTCAAATACAACTGTCTCCTTTCTCCCCCTACCACTCTCCCCCAAGGTGCAGCCACTGTGGAAAACAGTATGGAATTTCCTCAAAAAACTAAAAATGGGACTGCCTTTTGATTGCTGGGATTATGTTCTGGACCACTGTGAATAGGGCTGACATTATTTGCACTTAAAAGTTCATGGGGAAACATCTTAAAATAACCTTATGTGGTATCTTTTGAAGAGGTATCATTTTATGATAACTGTGTCTAATTTTTCTAAATTAATTGACATCTTTATGCTTAATTCTTGTGGGGTTTCTTAAGGTAATATATGTTTTCCTAGAAAACCATTTCATTCAGATCCTCAGCATTTTTTTCATAGAATTAATCAAGGTGGATACGAAGGATTCCATTACTTTTTTCATTGTTGTTGTTTCTTTTTTTATCATTTTTATTTAGCAAATTGGGGTTTCTCCTTATCTTTTTTTGTTAAATCTACTTGACTATTCTTTAAATAAATAGTACTAGCTACTAAAATTATACTATTTTAATATTTCCAATTAATTGTTTTCTTCTTTCTAAATTTCTACTTTTCATAAGTTTGTTCAGGTTCTAACCTCTTTATTTGGATGTTTAATATACTTATCTAAAAGGATCTAGAATTTTCTTGTAGTCTTGGTTTAATTATAAATCATATTCTGTTATTTTTCTCTTGAATACCTAGGTTGTTTAAGGCTTTTGTAAGTGGGTAGAGAGGGTGATGGTAGTAAATTTTGTAGGTAGTAGTTTTTTTTGCTATTTTTGTTTTTTTAATTATATTTTATTGATTATGCTATTACAGTTATCCCATTTCTCCCCCATCATTCCCCTCCACCCTTCACACCCCCTCCCACCGCATTCCCCCCTTCAGTTCATGTCCATGTTTCATAAGTTCTTTAGCTTCTACACTTCCCACAGTGTGCTTGCCCTCCCCTTGTCTATTTTCTACCCACTGTCAGTGCTGCTTATTTTCTGTACCTTTTCCCCCTCTCTCCTCCTCCCACTTTCCTGTTTCAAACCCTCCATGTGATCTCCATTTCTGTGTTCCTGCTCCTGGTCTAGATGTTTGCTTAGTTTGCCTTTGTTTTAGGTGTGGTTGTTAATATCTGTGACTTTGCTGTCATTTTACTGTCCTATTTTTTATCTTCTTTTTCTTAGATAAGTCCCTTTAACATTTCATATAATAAGGGCTTGGTGATGATGAACTCCTTGAACTTGACCTTATCTGAGAAGCACTTTATCTTCCCTTCCATTCTAAATGAAAGCTTTGCTGGATAGAGCAATCTTGGATGTAGGTCCTTGACTTTCATGACTTGGAATACTTCTTTCCAGCCCCTTCTTGCCTGGAAGGTCTCTTTTGAGAA
>PVKU01009191.1:0-64517 GCA_004027475.1 Anoura caudifer
GGGCAGAGCCTTAGGTGTTCCCCAGGGTGGGGCAGCCCAGTTGCTGGGTTGTGACACTGTGTGTGGGGGCGGGGTCCTAGAGGGAACAATGGCTCTTGCTCTGTTCTCTCTCAGATTCAAGTCCCTTCCACTGCTTTCCCCAAGCAAATTAGGCCCTTCTGGTGCTGATTTCCATGTGGGTGGGCTTGTGTACTTTCTAGGACCCTGTGGGTCTCTCCAACAAACTCTCCTCTGAGGCTGGGAGTCTCTCCTGACACCTCAACCCCCACAAGTGTTTTCAATCAGTGTTTTTAGGTTTTACTTCCTGGCTCTGGGGTCCTGGGTTTCGAGGTCTGTCTCACTCCCTGTTTTCACCTGGATTATCTGTGCATGAATGTGGGACCACCTGGTCAGCCAGCCGCCTTGTGCTGCCTCACTGGGTCTGCACAGTTGCCACCCTGTGCCTGGGGTTCAGTAGCTGCAGCCTGTGCACCCGTGGTCCACTAGCCATTGCCTGCGCACCAGGGTCCTCCAACCTCCACTTTTTCCTGCCATGACTCCACCCCTCCTACTGGTCTGGATGAATGGTTGTTGGATGAATGGTTGTCAGACTTCCGTACAGTTCAATTTTCTATCAGTTCTGGTTGTTTTCTTGTTTCTAAATCTTTGTTGTCCTTATTTTGGTTGTGCGAGGAGGCACAGTGTGTCCACCTATGCCTCCATCTTGGCGGGAAGTCCCAAATATCTTTAAACTCTTGATCAAAGATAGCAATGGATAATGGCTAACAGCTTTCAAGAAATATCTATTCACTCCAGTCCTAGGAAAATATTCATCAAATCTGAATGTCTTATTCAAACAGAACAAATTTACATTATATTGGACCTCTTTTACATTTTGTTGTGCTTTGAAGTTTTTACCTTTTCCTTGTTGTATTAGAGATGGTTATTCTCTATGGGGCTTGTTTTATATTTTTAACTAGGTTTCTGTGTGATGACTTTAGTCCCCGAATTCTTACCTATAGCCTTCCAAAATAAGCAGTTTACTGTCACATTTACCTTTAAATGCCTGAGACAAACACAACAAGGAAATTAGATATGGTAGATTTTCAATAAGTGCATATTAATTATTAAATTAAAAATTCAATAGTTTGGCAAACTTTTTAGAGTAAGTAGGTTCTAGTGAAAGAATCACACTGGTCCTGTCTCTTTTTCTTCTTCTTTTTCTTCTTCTCTCTTTTTTTTTGTACTGATGTGTAATTTCATATATTATCAGTGACATGAAGACCCTGGAAATGAATTCACATTAAATTCAGTTACATTCATCCAATAAGAAGTGAATTCTATTAAATATCACTGGCAAATAATTAAAAATATCTTGCTAATATTACTGCTTATAATATATTGAGTATGTTTCTTATTTATATTTTCAAAGTTCTCTTATGTTTTTGAACTTTGATCCAATATTCTTCTGAGGAAGATAAAGATAGTATAATCATTGCCACTTATAAATCATAAAATGGAGTCCACTTGTGTTTGAGTGACTCATGTAAGGTTGACGAACTGGTAAACAAAATACTTATTCATTATGTTCTTCTTAGGAATAGTTAATAACCAGCTATAAATAGAATTGACTTTTCTATGTATTTTTTCCTAGGATTTAAAAGTTATTAGAGAACTGATAAAAGGTTAGAAAAGAAATTACCAAAATTCCATAAATCTTTAGTATTTGAAACTACACTACTATGTTCTTTTTAAAAAATCATATGTAGAATTTCATGATAAATCTGTATCTAAAAATTATTAATATAATACATAGGAAATAACATTAAGTGTTATGTATAAAAGGATTTCCAGTCAAAATTTATAAATGAATTATATAAAAGACAAATAATGCACAGTTAAATCCTTCATTAGATGATTAACTATTGCAATATCTTACTCTGTGGTCTGATCTCATGTGTCACCAACAAAATTACTTACACTGTTTTTCCAAGGAACATTGTATACTTGCCTGTTTTGTTTATTTGTTGCAATGCCCTAGCCTATATAGAAAATACAATAGGTATCTTAATTAACTTTAACATTTGCTTTTAGTTTGTTCCTGTTATCTGTTACTCTAATTGGAAAACAAAGTTCCCTTTTACCTTTCTAGTTTCTGAAACTGTCTAATTTCTCATCAGTAGAAATTTGCATGAAAAAATATTAGCCATGTAAATGCTTCCAAATTATTGCAAGGAAAAAAATAGACCACTGAATTATTATTGAGTTTATTAGAAGAAAGATGCTATGTAAGTGCAAAATATTATCATTTTGTCCAACAAATACTATTAGCTTATTATGAAATATAGCATTCAATTATCTACAACATGCAACAGAAATGAGATACTTTGTTAGGCTCTGCTAAAATGTTATTCTGAAATTACTTCCTCAATTTATCAGCCACTGCACTTTTGTTATTAAAGAAAGAATGAGCTTCATTTAATTCAAAAATCCATTGTTTCTTTTCAGGATAAGCTGATTAGAAGGCATTAACAGCACAGTAGTGAATAGCAGCTTCCTTTGAATATACTTCCTGTAGCTTTGTAAAGATCACAGTCATGATAAAAATCAGAGATCGTGGTGTTTTTTACATAAAATGATATAATATTAAAGTAACTAGAGTATGAAAAAATTAAGAATGTATGAATGTATATTGTAATTGCTTGCAGAGCTACTTTTTTAAATGGGAGACCATAGGTAAAGGCTAACAGTAATAAAATAAAATTCTAAAATTTCAAATAATATAAAAAAAGAAAAATAAGGCAGAAAATAAGGAGCAGAAAACAGAGGAGATGAGTAGAAATAAGTAAATTATAGACCAAATCTAAATATATCCATAATTACATTAAATGTTGTGTACTAACCAATTAAAACATAAAGTGTTAGAACAGATTCTTTTAAAAGGAACTATCCATATGCTGTTCATAAATGCATATGAGTTGACAATATATGTATAGAGCTTATGCTAAACAAAGATTAAACAAAAGAATACTGAAGCAATTATATTAATATCCTCATCATGAAAATAGATGAAAAATAATTCTCAAATTATTAGCACAAGGAATACAATAATCTATTAAAAGAAAATACATCATTACCAACTTGAATTTTTTCCAGGAATGCAAGGATGGTTCAACCTCCAAAAGACAATGAGCATAATAAATTATATTATTAAAATAAAACAGGTAAAAAATCTGAGATTATCTCCATTGATGTAGAATAAACATTTGGCAAAATTCAACAGCCTTTCATAATAAAAGCTCCCATTAAACAAGAAATAGACCTAATTTTTCACAACTTGATTAAAAGCACCTGCAAAAAGCCCACGAGTAACATTGCAATCTACCCTGGGAGACTCAATGCTTTCCATGTATGATCAGAAACAAACAAGAATGACTTTTCTCAATACTTTTATGTAATGCCATACTGAAAGTACTAACAAACCCAATATGGAAAGAAAAAAATAAATAAAAGATATACAGATTGGAGAGGAAGAAGTAAACTCTCCTTATTCACAGATGAATGATTATGCATGCAGAAAATCCTAAGAGATCCAAAACAAAGTTATTAAAACTAAAAAATGAATTTAACAAGGCTTTAGACTGTAATGTCAATATACAAAACCATTAATCTTTTTCTATACTAGGAGCAATTAGAAAATTAAAATTAAGATTCACAAGAGTATCAAAACTACTTAGAAATAAACTTAATAAAAGATAACCAAGAGTTGAAAGTTCAAATTGAAAACTAAATTAAAAAAGAGAAATGAACTCAAACAAATAAATAGGACAACATAGTTTTCATATATTGCAAGACGTACTGTTATTTTTTTATTGAGTTTATTGGGGTGACACTGGTTAACGAAATTATACAGGTTCCAGGTGCACAATTCCACAACACATCACCCGCACACTGTGTTGTGTTCAGCGCCCCCAAGTCAAGTCTCCTTCCATCACCATTCAACCCCTCCAACCCCTCTGCCACCTCTCCCTGTCCTCCTCCCCCTGGCAATCAGCACACATGCCCATGAATATTTGTTATCTTTTTTGTTCACTCAATCACTCCAACCCACCCTCAGCCTCCTGACCACCACCTCCGTAACAGCTGTCAGCCTGTTCTCTATCTATGAGTCTGTCCTTATTTTGCTTATTAGTTTATTCTGTTTTACACAATGGAGTACTCAGTTGTAAAAAAGAAGAAGAAGAAGAAGAAGAAGAAGAAGAAGAAGAAGAAGAAGAAGAAGAAGAAGAAGAAGAAGAAGAAGAAGAAGAAGAAGAAAATCTTACCCTTTGTGATAGCATGGATGTACCTGAAGAGGAAGAGTATTATGCTAAGTGAAGTAAATCAGTCAAAGACTTACTGTTATTAAGATTAAAATACTCCCCAAATTGATTTATAGACCCAATTTACTCTGAATCAGTAAACACATGGAGAGCCTATTCTTGAGGTCATTTCATAACCCCTTGAGGGCACCATCCTACACTCAGAAATGAACCTGTTCTACATAAAACAGACTTTGAGGAAAGCCATAGCTCTGTTCTCTGAAGCACTGATAAAAGGCTCTGAAATAAATAAAAGCATTTTTGCATTCCTTGACTAATTCCTACATGAGAATTCCAAGTAGTTGTGGTAGTCATAATTATAAGGAATGTTTGAATAGTGCTTTCTCATTTACCAATCACATACACAGTACTATTGTATCTATTGGTATTTTACACCACTTGTCATGTTTTTCTGTTCTGAGTATTCTCCCTGGAGCTCTGCAAAAATGTTGCTATCTGTATTAATGCATGAGGCAGGAGTTACAAATAAATGAAAGTATGAGATTTGTCAAGACAAATATTTCTATTAATGTATTATTTATTGTTTCAGGAACAGTGATGAGTAAAACCTGACTTACTCCTACTTCTCAAAGTATAAGATTTATCAAGACAAATATTTCTTTTAATGTATTATTTATTGTGCTAGAAACAGTGATTAGCAAAACCTGACTTACTACAACTTTTCAAGGAGGTCATAGTCTTGCTAGAAAAACAAGCATAATTCAAATAACGCTAATAAATAATTACTAATATAGAATATTTCTAAAGGGAGTGACTTTAGAAACTTCTCTGATAAAGTAAAGCTTTATTTGAGATTTAAAGATGATCAGAAGTTAATTGGACAAAGAGGAGAAGGCAATATATTCTGGCCAGAGAAAACATCCTACAGGCCTTTGGCAGAAGTGAGCATCAAAGTATTATGAAACTGATAGAGGAGCATCATAGCTGAGACATGGTGAGGCAGAGGAGCAAAGGCAAAAGTGAGAGTTAAATGTGTAACAACTCATACAAAAACATTGATATTATGTATTAAGATTTTTTCTTTATCCTAGTGTCATGAATTATTAAAAATCTTAAATATGGGATGCACTTGATGGGAGTTGTGTTTCAAAAAATTCAATTCTGATTGCATTGTAAAGAAGGAAATTGATGATGAGAGTGTACGTAGGTGGAGTTATAGAAGTGTAAGAAGTATTGCATTAACCCAGCAATATTTGAGCATAGTGATTCTGCAATGCAGAGAAGAGCTAGTCTAGAGATAGTCAGAAAGGGTCAAGCCAGGGAATAGTTAAGAAATCTTTTAAATAAGTATAATTCATGGGAATCAAAGTAGAATTGGCTTTGAGAGCAGTGAGATAGACAATGAGGGTGTTTCAAAGTCATCATTCAGCAGTGTCAACAGGACTGTTTTACTGAATGGTATCATCTAAACACTATGAAAATACCAACCATTGCTCCTAAGCAAACTTCAAAATAAGGATCACTCCATTATCTGCATCTTACACTAACCTCTTCTATTTTGTTGATCCTGATCGGTGAATATTAGATGTCAAAAGCTCTGAACTTATTTCCTATCAGTTCAAGCTACAGTTTCCCTCAGTAGAAAGTCAGTTTAATAAAGAAAAAAGTAATCACTATCATTTGCTTATGCATCTTCAACATCTAAACCAGACACTGTCCAGAGAAAGTACTTAATAAGCACTTGTTGAAAGAAAAATGACTACTCCTTGAATGTGACCTCAGAGACCACCCATTATTGTTTGCTTGAAGATAAAAAAGGGAGATGAGAGAATGAGACAAGTGACCGAAAAGTGGGATTTCTTTTAGAGCCATTGTTTATTCTGATGGGTGATAACATTGAATAACAAAAACAAATGCATACATTTTATACCTATTTATTATAAAATCAAAGCTATAGATATTTGGTATATAGTAGTCAATTGGATAGGAATGGTAAAACATTGTTTTGATAACTTACTTTATGAAGATGTTCTGAAATATTTCATACCAGTTTTAGAAACTGTTGTTTGCAACACTGTGAAACTTTATTAGTATCAGTTGTGCTACATATTTTTCAAAGTTCATCCTATCAAAGCAGTAAACCTGATTCATGAACATGTAAATAAGTGTCCTGGATTGAACAATGTCTCCCCCAAACTTATGGGAACCTGGGAATGTGACCTAATGTGGCAACAGAGGCTCTGCAGATGCCATAGGTTAAGATACAGTCAAGCTGAGGCAAGTTGGGCCCTAATCCAATGACTGATGTCCAATAAGGGAGATTTGGACAGACACACAGGGAGAATGTCTTGTGATGGTAAAGGCAGAAGATACAAGAGGGCAAGGTAAAAATTTTCCTGAGAGCCTTTGGAATCAGCATTGCCCAAACAGCAAATTGATTTCAGACTTCTGGACTCCAAGTCTGTAAAAGAATAGATTTATATATGCTGCTTTGAGTCACCAAGTTTGTGATACTATGTTATGGCAGCATGAAGAAATTAATATGAGTGAAGTTAAATTTCCTATATAGAGATTATGCCCACAACTTGCTCATTTTGATGTACTAGACAAATAAACTAAATTCAGTTTTACTACTGTGCCTCAAAGTGGCATAAAAAAGATATTTCATTGGCATTCTTGTTGATGATCAGTTGACCAAAAATGGGTAAATATATCTGGGCTCTCTGTTCTGTTCCATTGGTCTTATGTCTGTCTTTATGCCAATACCATATTGTTTTGATTACTATAGCTTTGAAATGTATTTTGCTATCAGGAAGTGTGGTCCCTCCATCATTTTTTTCTCAAAATGAACTAGGCTATTCATGATCTTTTGTGGTTCCATATAAATTTTAGAAATTTTTCTATTTCTATAAAAATTGCCATTAGGAATCTGATAAGAATTGCAGTAAATCTGTAGATTGTTTTAGTCTGTATGTATGTTTCACAATGTTAAGACTTTTAATCCATGAACACTGAGTGTCTTTTCATTTGTGTCTTCTTTAGTTTCTTTTATTAGTATTCTGTACTTTTCAGTGTATCAATCTTTCACCTAAATTTATTTCTAATATTAGTGCTATTGTAAATTACATTGTTTTCCTAATTTTCTGTCCAGATACTTAAATTGTTTGAATGTAGAAATGTTGATTTTAAGTTGATTTTATATTCTGCAACTTTAGCAATTCTGTATTAGTTTTAATAGTATTTTTAGAGTGTGGTTAGGGTTTTCTGTACATGTGATTATGTTATCTTCAAACAGAGGTAATTTTATTTTTATCCTTTTTTTCTTTGGATGCCTCTTATTTCTTTTCTCTGCTCAACTGATCTCAGACTTTCAGCACTATGTTGAATAAAAGTGATAAGAATAGGCATCCTCGTTCCTGTTCTCAGAGGAAAATATACAACAGCGGAAAGGTAGTCTATTCAATATATGGTGTTGGGAAGATGAGACATCCACACATAAAATAATGAAGTAGGATACTCATCTTACTCCATTTGCAAAAATCAACTCAAAATGGACTAAAGGCATAATATAAAACCTGGGCCAACAGAACTCTTAGAAAGCATAGGAGAAAAGCTTCATGATAATGGACTTGCAACATTTTTATCACTATGACACCAAGAAGCTCAGACAGCAAAAGAAAAATGGACAAGTGGGACTGCATCAAACTAAAAATCTTCGGTACTGCAAAGGAAATAATCAACAGAGTGAAAAGGCTAACTACTGAAAGGGAGAAAATATTTGATCTAATAAGGAATTAATCTCCAAAATATGTAAGACTAAATGCCAAAAGGAACCTAATTACCCAATTAAAAATTATCTAATGACTTGAATAGACATTTTTTTGTGTACAAAAAAATGTTGAATAGACATTTGTGTGTACAAATGGCCATCATTTATATGAAAAATACACATCACTAATTATCAAGGAAATGTAATTCAAAATGTCACACCTGTCAGAAAGGCTATTATAAAAAAAAAACAATGCATAAGGTGATAAATGTTCAGGATGTAGAGAAATTAGAGTCTTTGCACATTCTTGGTGGGAATACAAATGATACAACTGCTATAGAAAGCATTAAGGGGGTTCCTCAAAAAATCAAAAATAAAACTGCCATCTGATACAGAAATCACATCAATCCCATTTCTGGGTATTTATCCAAATGAATTTAAATCAGGATCTCAAAGAGATACTACCTCTCCTGTGTTCATTGTATCAATAGCCAAGATCTAAAACAACTTAAGTATCCATTCACATATGAAAGAAAATGTGGTATATATTATACAGTGGAATAGTATTCAACCTTTTGAAAAAGAAAATTCTAGAATATGCAGCAACATGAATGAACTCTGAGGACATTACCCTGAGTGAAATAAGCTAATCGTACAAAGACAAATGCTGCATGATTCCAGTGGTATATTAGATATAGATATGTTAGGTATCTAAGTTAGTCAAATTCATACAATTAAAGGTGGAACAATGGCTGCCAGGGGCTGGCAATAGAGGAAGTAAAGAGTTACCCATCAGCCCTGGCTGGTGTGTCTCAGTGGATTGAGTGCGGGCTGTGAACCAAAGGGTCACGGTTTGATTCCCAGTCAGGGCACATGCCTGGGTTGCAGGCCAGTTCCCAGCAGGGGATGCATGAGAGGCAACCACACATTGATGTTTCTCTCCCTCTCTTTCTCCTTCCCTTCCCCTCTCTCTAAAAATAAAGAAATAAAATATTTATAAAAAAAAGAGTTACCCATCAATGCGCGTAAAAGGTTCATTTCAGCAAGATGAGTAAGTTCTAGTGATCTGTTATATAACATTGTACTTTTACCCAACAATGTTGTGTTATGCACTTAAAAGTATTCTAAGAAGATGGATCTCATGTTAATTGTTCTTCTCACAATAAGATACAATTAAAAAAAAAGTTCTATGCCCCTAGTAGTAGCATGAACTGCTAGTTGTGTTCTTCCACTCGTCAGAACTAAACTTTTTTCTTTACTCAAAAAATATGAGCAAATACTTTTCTCATAACATGAAAGAAAATAACACATTCAACCAATGCATATTTTGTCATTTACGTTCTCAGCAAAATGGATTTGACAAAGTTGATTTTCTGGCTAATGAACAGATAAAGAAATTCTGGTTGAGTCTGATTTGAGTGGACCAGCGATGAAACAACCAGCACATCAAGGACTGATTGGTCCATGGGATAATGTTGCACTGGCTCAGCCCAGGGTCTGAGTACAGTTTTCCACACCCTATTTTCTGTTGTGTCGGTGTACATACACTATTAACTCTTCAGTCAACCCACTAAGGCTATACTGGCAAAACAGCATCACAATTATTTTTGTAAATGATTTAATTGTTTTATTTTGCCAAGGTGATTTTTTTTTAAGTCAAAAGAAATGCTTGAATTCTGAAATCTCCATGTCAAAGTAAAAATTCTAGAGGGGAGGAAAATAATCACCCCATAGAGAAAGCGTCAAGAACAGTCCTCATCCATTTCCCAGTGCCATATGCTCTGCGGATTTGGTCTGCAATCTGGAGCCGAGGGCTGTAATAGCCCCTGCTGGGTAAAACGTCCATTAAGAACAGACATTTGTTGGTGTACAAGTGAGGAATGCAGACGCTTGGCACTCACACATTGTAGTCTGAAATAAGAGTGAACATGTTTCTGAAGAAAAGAAAATCTTGGCAACTCTTCAACATTATGCAAAAATTAGTTCCAGCTTTGTAATTGTGTTATCATTAAAGAGAGTCCAAGTGATTTTTTTTTTTCCTGAGGATCCTTCTGTCTTTCTCTTTCATGGACATGTTTTGTACTGAAAGTGCTTCCATTTTGTGATTTTATGTGTGCAGAAAGAAGTTAGAAAATTAGTTAATCCTATACATTGAAAAATAAATTGGTACATAATCATGCATTTTCAAGAGCCCCTATGACCTAAATTCCACCTCTCATGGATTTTTCCCCTCACTCATATTCTGACATATGTATGTTGGATTTAAAGAAATTTCTGAGACATTTTATTTCCGTACTTTGGCAGGCTTCTTCTGTAGCTCTAAGACTGCTGTGAGTTGTTTTAAGGTTTGACGGGCTGGTGCTAGTTGAAGATTCTTCCTCATATTAAAGTGAAAACTCATGAGACACCAAAACCAAGCAAGTCTTACTCTTTTTGATTAAGGGCCTTAAGGTCATTTGAAAACCCAATTATACTAATGACAGTTGTTAGTCACACATGAAATGCCTATTGTGGACAGGTGGTTCTCAAGGTGTGACTCCTTTCTAAAGTTTACAGCGTCAAAAATACTTTCACAGTGATATCAAGATATTAATTTACTCTTTTTCTCACAAGTATTCAATGGAGTTTTCCAGAAGCTACATTATATGTGGTATTGCTACAGATTGAATGCAAAAGTGTATGTTTCCACTCTTTTCTCTTCCCCTTATCTTCTTGTCTCCTCATCTCTCTCTTTTTTTAAGATTTCATTTATTTATTTTTAGAGAGGGGCATGAGAGGGAGAGAGGGAGAGAAACATCAGTGTATGGTTGCCTCTACCACACCCCCACTTGGGGACCTGGCCCACAACTCAGGCATGTGCCCTGACTGGGAATCGAACTGGCAACCCTTTGGTTCTCAGGCCAGCACTCAATCCACTGAGCCACACCAGCCAGGGCTCTCCTCTCATCTCATTCAAAGTAAGGGAGTTGCTTACTTGGGACTCATTTTTGGTTGTAGAGCTTGGAGATCAGAGTGGAGCACAAAGAAATCCAGAATTTCTCAGGACTAGTTCTTCAGCTCTGTCACCAAAGTAACAAATGGGTCAGGAACTCAGAAAAGAAATTCTTTCAAGGAATGATGCATATCCAGGAAATAGAGATGTCTTACATTCTCACTCTTAGGAAACTCCATACAATTTTAAGTACAGAAGAGCAAGATATTCAATGAAAAACAGAGCACAATATGCTGCTAAAAACTTTTAATATTTCATAAGAAATTTCTTATCAAAATGGGTAAACAAACATGGCTTCAAACACAAATGCATGAAGTCAGATTTCGACAGTGACCAGGAGAGTCAGAAACGTGAAGAATCAGGTATTTTAGTGCAGGGAAAACCACCAGAAAAGGACTCTGGATAACATCAGGGCAACATGGGTCAGGGACAGAAAAACAAGGGGAACATAAAGCAATTAAAAACAATCATTCTGCTTACCATCTAGTCTTACTCCCTCACATGAGTTTACATGTGTTTACATGATTATAAATGGTTATGACATTGTATGTGTGATCTAATAAAGGAATAATCTGGAAAAGTATTTTTAAATTTGTTATCTGTGATAATTATTAGCATATTATAGGGCTTTGTGCTAATGATGTATCCTTTCTAGACTTCAATTTTTTTTTGAAATAAGGACAAACCAATTTGTCTTGACTGGCTCATAGATGGTTATAGGCACCAATTAGAAATAGTGAAGTTCTTCCTGGGGCATCACATGACTGTAACATAGTGTCATTACCTCCACATTACCTTCTGCCAGAAGTGATTTCCATATTTCATACTATTGCTTTATTGAATATTTCTTACTAGAAGCTATATATACATTTACATTTAGTCTTTTAAGTTGGTATTTTATGTATTTCTTTAGTGATTATAGGGTGCTTCAAAACCTGTGGAAATGGGAATTCTAACTTAAACAATGAAATAGTTTGAAGAGTCTCATTATTTCTACAGTATTAACATTCTCTACCACAGGTTTACATTTTTCCCTAAGTGGGTGTTAAGGTGATTCATTCATGCGGTATAAATATTTTAAAAGTTATTTATTGAGGTATATCTCATCCTGAAAAAAGATGGAAATTTTAAGTCGGTGTCATTTTTCCACACATATTTACCCGTTTAATTACCAATGAGATCAAGATTTAGGACTCAGAGGGCAGAAGGCTCTTTCCAACCCCCTTCCCAGCCAGTGGCCTCAAAGATAAACACACCTAATCAAAGATAACATCTCTTGAAATATTAAATTTATTTATGATAAAATTATAGGCTTATTTACGCGCATCAGATTCCCTGAGGAAAAGTTGTGTGTACTACATACATCAGCCAAGAAAACTATCCCAAAAGCTTCTGTAATTGGTTCTGTTTTAGATACAATCTGATTTTTTTTTGCAGTGTGTATTTATCTCTTTCTCTAGCTAGCTAGCTATAAAGTAGCATAGCCCCTCTTTAGCAAGCTTAGAATGTAGAAAGTTTTTCAAGACTAACACACATTAAGCTAGAAGAATAATACATTTTTACATTATTCTTCCATTAGGCAGCAAATACATTTTTAGTGTATTTGGCTGTCAGTATTTAAATACTAAAGTATTTCCGACAGTAGGTGATAGTTCAGATAGGGATAGAGATAAATCAAGGGAATAGTTATTTATCACACATGGACAAGTGAGTGCAGCCTTGAGATTTAAAAGTGTGCTCAATTTGAAGAGGCAGAGAATAGAGCATTTAAAAGTAAAGGGGAATTAAAATAGATAGGTGAAAGAAGACCTTGAGAGTAAAGCAGGAATTTTGAATGGTGGAAAATTGAGAGCTGCTGAAAGGTTTGGAGATGAGAAGTGATGTTTCTAAGAGCAGGGTTTAAGGAAGCCACATGTGTGGAAGCCAAAGCACAATCTGAGATAGATGCGCTGAGAGTAGAACTGAGCAAAACATGTGGATAAAAATTCAGCGTAGTGACATGGTGATAAATACTAACTAGATCATCGTGAATAAAGGTAATGTCAATGTTGTGCACCTAGCTGGCTAGAATCATGGACTTCCCTCAGAGGGAAGGAAGATAGGGCAGCTTAGTTAGCCTGCAGGAATTCTGAGTTGATTGATCATAAAGTTGAAGATCCAGACTCCATCATTTGATGTCATATGATTGATTGGTGCTCCTTGGAGAGGATAAGACTAATGTTACAAATTGGGTAGGTATCAGATGATGGGTGGTGGATGACGCTAAAATGATGTTGACCTGGAGAGAACATTGGGGCAGCACATAAGCAGAGATGAACAGAATGGTGCTAACAAGGGGCTGCTAGGGCCGAGGGGTAGTAAGTCCAGATGAGGCAAAGGTTTTACGTCAATGAAAATTACATCATTTAGAGCAGACGGGCTCAGAGATCAGACTTTCAGAATGAGCAAAATGGGTGCTGCTAGGTTAAACATGCTCCCAAAGCAGAGGCTTACTCTGATCCTAGGACAGTTAGCTCTTTGTCCATCTTTTTTTTTTTTTTTTTTCCTACGGGAAAGTGTCAAAGGCTTAAGCTATGCAGTACATCATCAATTTTCAACTGGTGTACTTCAAGAAGTTTTTTATTTTTTTAATTTTATTTTAATTGTTGTTCTTATACAGTTTTCTGTCTTCTACTCCCATCCCAGCCCACCGCCCCAGCCCTCCCCAGCTCCCTCCCATTTCCACCCCCCCCCCAGCTTTTGTCCATGTGTCTTTCATACACAAACATGCAAGAAGTTTTAAAATGTGCAATACCTAGATATTTAGTCAGGGGCACTAACCTCTCTTCCTTTACATTGAATAAAATAAGTGACAATAGCCAACACAACAATAGCCACCTGGTGTGAGTTGAATGCCCTGTCTTGAACTATAAATGCCCTGTCTTTGTTATACTTTGCAATATAACAAAGTTGCATCTGATTGGTTAATTCATGTTACCAGAAATCCTCATATACAAGTAGTCACCTGATTTTTTAATATCACTTTGAAACAAAAAGAGTAGGTAACTACTATTATTTTTTGTAAATCAATCAAAATGTTACTTATGTTTTGTCATATTTGAAAAATATATCTTTCTTGGTGTACCACAGAATTTTAGTAATTATATAGTTTATGTGTGTCATGAGATGAGAAAAGTTGGAAATCACCGAGGTAGACCAAAGAGGGAAGAAAAGGTACCCAATTACATGAATTTGCATCTGGTTAAATGCAAGTGAGAAGGAGGGAAGAAAGAATCTCTCTTAGAAGTAATGTTTGAAGCTTTATCAGTGAGAATGGGGCTCAATGGGGCTCAGGAGGCACATTTTTAAAAGATTTTATTTATTTCACTTTTAGAGAAGGGAAGAGTGAGAAAGAGGAAGAGAAACATCAATGTGTGGTTGCCGCTCATGTGCCCCCTACTGGGGACCTGGCCTGCAATCCAGGCATGTGAGTAGACTGAGAATAAAACCAGAGACACTTCAGTTCTCAGACTGCAACTCAATCCATTGAGCCACACAAGCCAGGGCAGGAAAGGCACATTATGATTAATCCTTGTGGCAGAGGAGGAAGTTAGGGCAGTGGATCATCAGCCCCATGCTCTCCAATCCTGAGCTCCATCCTCCAATTGATCTAAGGCAATTAAACTTGTACAGAAGAGGACTTCCGGCCAAGATGGAAGTATAGGTGGGCATACTATGCCTCCTTGCACAGCCAAAATTAAGGACAATAAAGATTTAGAAACAAGAAAACAATCAGAACTGATAGAAAATTGAACTGTACAGAAGTCCAACAACCATTCATCCAGACCGGTAAGAGAGGCAGAGTTGCGGCAGGAAAAAGTGGAGGTTGGTGGACCTGAACGTGCAGGCAGTGGCTGGCACACCCCAGGCACACATGCAGCGACTAGCGGACTCTGGGCATGGGTGGCAACGGCAGACCCAGTGAGGCTGCACAAGGCGGCTGGCTGACCAGGCAGTCCCACATTCATGCGTAGATAATCCAGGCGAAAATGGGGACCAAAACAGACCTCGCAACCCAGGGCCCCAGAGCCAGGAAATAAAACTTAAAAACACCAATTGAAAACACTTGTGGGTGTTGAGGTGCCAGGAGAGACTCCCAGCCTCACAGGAGGGTTTGCTGGAGAGACCCACAGGGTCCTAGAATGTACACAAACCCACCCACCTGGGAACGAGCACCAGAAGTGCCCAATTTGCTTGGGGAAAGCGGCAGAAGGGACTGGAATCCGAGAGTCAATAGAGCAAGTGCCATTGTTCCCTCTTGGACCCGGCCCCCACATCCAGCATCACAACCCAGCAACTGGGCTGCCCCACCCTGGGGAATGCCTAAGGTTTTGCCCCTCATATGTAACAGGTGTGACCAGACCAAAAAAAAAAGGCTCAAACAGGAGAACAGATCAAAGCCCCAGAGCTAATTCATCAAAGTGACCAAGAGATAGCCAACCTATCAGATGCATAGTTCATAGCCCTGGTGATTAGGATGTTCACAGAATTGGTTGATTTTGGTCGCAAGTTAGATGAACAAAGGAAGACTACAATAAGTGAAATGAAGGAAAATGCACAGGGAACCAATAGTGATGGGAGGAAAAATGGGACGCAAATCAATCGAGGGGACCAGAATGAAGAAACAAACATCCAATCAGAAAAGAATGAAGAAACAAGAATTCAAAAAAATAAGAGGCTTAGGAACCTCCAGGACATCTTTAAACGTCCCAACATCAAATTAGAGTGGTACCAGAAGGGGAAGAGGAAGAGCAACAAGTGGAAAACTTATTTGAACAAATAATAAAGGAGAACTTCCCCAATCTGGCAAAGGAAATAGACTTCCAGGAAGTCCAGGAAGCTCAGAGAGTCCCGAAGAAGTTGGACCCAAGGGGAAACACACCAAGGCACATCATAATTACATTAGCCAAGATTAAAATGAAGGAGAGAATTCTGGAAGCAGCAAGGGATAAGGGGACAGTCACCTACAAAGGAGTTCCCATCAGACTGTCAGCTGACTTCTCAGAAGAGACCTTACAGGCAAGAAGGGGCTGGAAAGAAGTATTCCAAGTCATGAAAGTCAAGGACCTACATCCAAGATTGTTCTATCCAGCAAAGCTGTCATTTAGAATGGAAGGGCAGATAAAGTGCTTCTCAGATAAGGTCAAGTGAAAGGAGTTCATCCTCACCAAGTCCTTATTATATGAAATGTTAATGGGACTTATCTAAGAAAAAAAGATAAAAAATAGGACAGTAAAAAGGCAGCAAACTCACAGATATTAACAACCACACCTAAAACAAAAGCAAACAGTAGAACAGAAACAGAAGCACAGAAATGGAGATCACATGGAGGGTTAGCAACAGGGGAGTGGGAGGAGGAGAGAGGGGGAAAAGGTACAGAGAATAAGTAGCATAGATGGTGGGTAGAAAATAGACAGGGGGAGGGCAAGAATAGTGTGGGAAATGTAGAAGCTAAAGAACTTAGGACACATGGACATGAACTAAAGGGGGGGATGTGGGTGGGAGGGGGTGTGCAGGGTGGAGAGGAATGATCGGGGAGAAATGGGATAACTAATAGCATAATCAATAAAATATATTTAAAAAACAACAAAAAAATAAACTTGTACAGAAACATTCAGCATGATGAAATTCTAAAACATTGTTAGAAAAAAAAAATGTTTTACCGTCTACAGCTGTGTATCACATTCCTACAGTCAACATCCTCCCTCCTGAAAACACAGCACACAAAGGAACTGTTCCCTTTATCCACTCTCATTAAACTAACTGCACACAAGTTAAAAAGTAGGTATCATTAGCACCCAAACAAACAATGGCTGTTGGAAGCTCTTTCTCCATATGTCATTCTTCCTGGCTTGTTTGATCTGTAATACAGCCTAAGTTCTATGTAGGAAGGCCTGTAGCAAAACGAGGGAAGTAATGACTTCTAGGGCTTCAGATACCCTAGACCTCCAATTTCACTTGTTAGTGGAAAAAAAACTGACAAGCACAGGTCAAGTGGTTTTGCAAATCAGTGAAGATAAGTAGTCAAAACAGTGTTTGGAAACAACTGCATTTTACCTGCACTCCAAATCCAAAAGCTTATGTAAAATTGAACATAAACTGGTTACACAGGAAGCCTTTGTGTCTCTGAGCTTCCCTGCCTGCCCTCCTGTTATTTCTCCTGTTTTGGATTCTCAAAGTGCTGAATCTGGGGAAATTTTTTTATAGTGTTTTAAAGGAAGCATTGCAGCTTCTTTATTTTTCTTTGACAGGGAATCCATTTTCCATTCAGAATCCACCGAAGAATATTTCTTAGCTGTCATTATCCTTCTTCCTTCATTATTTTTCTGCATAGCCCTTATAACCATCTGACATACAATGCATTACTTCTTGCTTGTATTCATTTTCTGTCTCTCCTCCTGGAATGTGAACCATGAAAGAGTCATGGTTATTCTGCCTTTGTTGTTGTTGTTGTTTGTATCCAGTATCTGAAAGAGGACCAAATGCATAATAAATAGATGCTAAAAAATGTTGATGAATGAATGGAAGAAACCCATACAGGAACAGGCTTTCATTGTCTACCTAGTGTGGGGAAACCAGCAGCTTATATCAGAGTGTTTTCGCTTTTTTTTTTTCATTCATTGTATATAGTATTTATGTTTTTTCTCCAAGTTTTCTTTATTTTTTCCTTTCTATTAAATTTATTGGGGTGATGCTGGTTAACAAAATTTTGTAGGTTTCAGGTGCACAATCCCTCAACACATCATCTGTATTGTTCATTCACTGTATCGTGCATTCACCACCCCAAGTCAAGTCGCCTTGCATCACCATTTATCCCCCATACCTTCCTCCGCTCCCCACCCCATCCCCTCAACAATCACCACACTGTTGTCCACGTCTATGAGTTTTTCCCTTTTTCTTCGTTTTTGCTCAATTCCTCAATGCCTCCCTTCAAGCCCCCCAACCCCCACCTGCCCAGAGCTGTCAGCCAGATCTCTATCTATGAGTCTGTCTCTATTTTGCTTGTTAGTACATTTTGTTCACTAGATTCCCAATATGAGTGAAATCATATGGTACTTGTCTTTCTCTGACTGGCTTATTTCACTTAGCGTAATACTCTCCAGGTCCATCTATGCTGTCGCAAACGTAAGAGTTCCTTTTTTTTCTTTTTATGGCTGAGTAGTATTTGTTTGGTTGTAAGAAATTTACATGCTTCTAATTTCATGAATGCGTTTTGTCATTCATTTGGTAACACTTACTAAGCACCACTACGCAATAATCATCCTCTCTCAAATAGCTCTTCTGCTGTCTTTCTAAAACTTAGAGTGAGGAAAAACTCCAAATATTATAACTGAAAAATACAGTCTCCTTTAATTAAGATTCTGATGCCCAGTGTGGGAAATCCAACTAAGAAGTACCCCTAGAAAGTGTCATTTTGACGAGCATTGTTGCTTAGAATGTTACATGAGATGCAAGTCTGCTCAGCGATAGTCTGCTCAGTCAGTAGTGTGGCCATCTCGCCAATGATAGCCACTGGGTTATGAGGATAAATGTCATTAGGCAGCTTCCTGGAACTTAAGAGACATTGAGAGTATACCCTGTGTGCTTTCTTGGCCTGTTATCCTCTTATTCAGCCCTGTTCTCTTCAACATAATGCCACCTGGACCATCAGGACAATGACCACACCTAGAGATGATAGAAAGGTTAGGAATAAAGGAGCCTGGATGTTTGAAGATGATTTGAGCACATTCTCTATCTGAGTGCTGGACTCCCTAATACTAGACTTTTATAATGAAAGAGAAATAAACCTTTCTCTTGTTCAAAACTTTATTACTTGGAGATTTTGTAATACCAATGAACGGATGATTCCTAACAAATGAAGATAAAAATTCAGGCACTAGAATTTATTAACTTTATGAACATACATATAAATGTAATACATGGTTCTTAGTTTTCTCATCTTTAAGATAAAGATATTAGATAGCATGATTTCTCCAACTTTGTTCTTCTTTCTCAAGATCATTGTTGCTATTTGGGGCCTTTTGTGGTTCCATATAAATTTTTGAAGTATTTGTTCTAGTTCTGTGAAGTACTTTGCTTTGAGTGGTATGGACACTTTAATGATGTTAAAAATGTCTGCAGGAACTGAATTTAGATAGTAGTGTCAGGTGATAAAAAAAAAAAGCCACCCAAATTGAATCCTAATTCTTCCTTCTTCCCAGATTACCTGTAATTCACAACATCATTAAGTGTACAGCTTAAAATCAAAAGTTGAAAGTTGCATTAATTTAAAAAGCTCATATGGGTTCCTTATGGATGGGGAAATATTTCAAAGCATGTTATTTACTATTTATGTTACATGAAAATTATATACACAGGAGGATAGCTCATTTTTGAAAGTTATTTTTAACAAGGTGGTTAACAGTTCTAAAGAAAACGGAACTCAGTTATTTTTATGTGAGTTAGAATCATGTATTATAGTTATTTAGGCTTTTGTTTTCCTTTTGGGACTTAGTAAAATGTTCAGGATTAAACATATATGTCAATTCTTTTATCCTTATTCACATTAAAAACAGGAAAACCAATTGTTTAGGGATGTGCTGCTTCTCATCACATTCAAAAGGAAGAAAAACTCCATAAACCAGCATAAAATAATAACTCTGCTGAAAATTTTTCCATTTACTCTCCCCCACCAACAATTTTGGGAAAGCTTTTCACCGTCATTTCCATTTGATTTTCATACAAAAAAAAAAAAAGTCAAAAATGTTGCTGCTCCAGAAAGTCACAGCAATAAATCCAGACACTTCTCTTTACCCTCTAATGAAACACACACGCAGAGTAAACAGGAGAAGGGAGCCTTTCCCCCTAGAGACAGTCATGTCACCAGTGTTGGGTAAACCTGAAAATTAATGCTTTCAATGTATATTGCCTTTTAATGTATCCGTCTCATCCACTGAAGGACACAGGAAGCCATTTTTTCCAGATGGTGTAGTGAAAGAGACATCATTTGCTGGAGAGAGACCGAAACTTGCAGATGATCTTAAGTGTGATCTTTTGTAAGGGCTGTGTTGGCTCATCTTTATCTTTATAGTCAATCACTCCCCAAGGCACACAGGAAGCCTCAGTGCTGGAAGAACTTACATCTTGCCCAGGCATTCAAGGATCACACAGACATCGGAGTACAGGGAGCCAGAATCATGCCTACATGTTGCCTTACCGTTTCTGCATAAAGGCATCTATCCATTTTTTAAAATGAAACAAAATGCCTTGGTCTACTGTCACATGGGTTTCTGCTTCTTTAAGAATGCCTGGCTGGCCCTGGCTGGTGTAACTGAGTGGATTGAGTGCAGGCCTGTGAACCAAAGGATCTCGGTTCGATTCCCAGTCAGGGCACATGCCTGGGTTGCAGGCTAGTTCCCAGCAGGGGGCGCACGAGAGGCAACCACACGTTGATACTTTTCTCCCTCTCTCCTTCCCTTCTCTTCCTCTCTCCTTCCCTTCCCCTCTAAAGATAAAATAAATAAAATCTTTTTTAAAAATCTCAAAAAAAAAATGCCTGGCTGGCCAGCAACAGGTTTGTATATATGATGGCATGTTCGGCTCTGAGAATGTATGCTCCTACCATTCCAGCCTGTTTAGTATAATAAAGGATTTTGGTTTGCTGGAGAGAAAAACCAAGGCTCTCTGAGCAGCATCCCCTGAAAGGTCACTTGGTCAGACCTCCATGTTTGGGAGATCACTTAAGAATATTCTTAGTCCAGAGTTTAACCAGTTTATTGAGCCCACTGAACACCACAGCTGTACTCAAAGCACAAATGGAGAAAGAAAACAATGATACTCTAATGCATGAAGACCTAGTTTCAAACCCAAGCTCAATTAATTATTAGGGGTAGAATCTAAGACAAAGTTTGACTTCTTGAAATACAATTTTTTCATCTATAAAATAAGGGAAACACTACTTGCTTTATTGTTAGCACTCAGCTGAGCACAAACATTATTTAAATTGGTAACACACGACCTAAGACTGTAGCCATATAGAGATGGCATAACCTATTTTTTAAATGCATTTTTATTGTATTTACTGGGGTGATATTAGCTAATAAAATTATATAGGTTTCAGGTGTACAATTGTATAACACATCATCTGTATATTGTGTTGTGTGCTTACCACCCCGAGTCAAGACTCCTTTCATCACCATTGATTCCCCCCCATACGTTTTTCTACCTCCACCCTCCCCCACACAAGAAAAACAAACACCCATGGGTAAAGACAATAGTATGGTGGTTGTCAGTGGTATAACTTATTGTTTTAAACATGAGTAATTCATAAATATTTACTAATTTAAATAGGAAGGTGAATGTGGTGGAAAGCTTAAATTTAAGGCCCATGTTATGTGCTGCCTAGACATCTGGTAAATATAAGAGGGCTTCAGATGGCCTAGAGATAAGTTCCTGTTTACACTCTGCTCCGTGGATAAGATCCCCTAGTGAAACAACACTTTTTATCATGGGGTCAACATGCAGTTTCTGCTCATCTCTGAGTAGCAGAATTCAGTTTCTTGCCAGACTTTTGAATTAGTCAAACAAAATAATCACATCCTGCTATGGGAACCAAGAGCCACCTCACCCCCTGATACTACAGAAAGCCTGCCTTCCACATGGTCTACCTGTTCACTCCATTCCCACATGCAACCCCATGTGGTCCTGCATGGTGTGCAGTGTCCTCTCCCAGGGACTATGAATATGTGTGATTAATAAATTGCTATCTCATCTGCCCAGTGCCTAGTGTTGTGTGTGTGACCATGGCCATCCCTGTAGCCATAGGGAGGGTGGAAATCCTTTCCTCACCAATCGGGTGAGTAGGAAGTAATTAAAGCAATGGGTAAAAAAAAAAAAGAAAATGAGTAAATGAAAGAGAAAGGGGGAAATGTAGAATGCAAGCAGTGGAGACAGAATAAAAAATTTGACCCATAGGTGGAGTGGTATTATATGGGTAGCCAAAATTACCTCACAAGTTGTTTCTTTCCAAACACTTCTTATATTCCAATAAAAAGGGTATCTAATATTTTATCTTTTTTTCAACTAAATCTGTATATGGATTAATGGGAACTTTTTTTCAAATGCACAATTGAAAACTGGTCATTTCGTCTCTTGGTTAATGAAAAGGAAACAGAAGCAAGACCTTGCATGCATTTCAGACATACTTCATAAGATCAGCAATGTAATTGGTGCCATTTGAAGTATCAGTGTGGGTTGGAGAATGTGGGCAGAGAGCCTGGTTCTCTTGACGAAATCTCACTTCTCTGGAGGCTGACATTTAGTGATTTTGTATTATGTCTTCTTGGAATTGCTCAGAGGACAGGAGGGCTTTATAAATACAAACTTAATTAAATATGAAGATTTGGTGGTGGGTTCGAGATGAAGAGGTGGGAAGAGCTCATGCTGCCCTGTTGTTCGACAATTCAGTATAGTTAAATAAATGGAAAAGTCATGATAAATCCCCTGCTAAAGTTCACTGTCTATTTTAGGAAGGTGTTGCATGTAATTAAAATACTTATGAAACAGTCCTCTGCTTCTCTGTAGAGAATAATCAAGACAGGAACACCAGACTTTACTTTGCCTTCCTTAGAAACTAAATTAAACAAAGTAAATAACATTTTGACTTATAAAACTTTAGTTTATTTCATTAATAAAAATTATTTTTCTCTGAGTCAAAAAGCCTAGCATTTGGCCCTGGCTGTTGTGGCTCAGTGGATTGAATGCTGTCCTGAGAACCAAAGGTCACCAGTTCCATCCCCAGTCAGGGCACCTGCCTGGGTTACAAGCCAGGTCCCCAGTAGGGGGCGCATGAGAGGCAACCACACATTGATGTTTCTCTCGCACTCCTTCTCTCTCCCTTCCCCTCTCTCTGAAATAAATAAATAAATAAATAAATAAATAAATAAATAAATAAATAAAATCTTTTTTAAAAAAGCCTAGCATTTGTATCCTTAATCTGCCATCATGCCAGGGTATGACCTTGGGAAATTAGCAAATTCCTTCAAGTAACTGAAGAAAAAAGCAACTTATACAAAGTCTCCCAACTCTCCTTAATTCAAGTATATAACTGAATTTTCATAACTCATTATTTTTCTGTTTTAGAGCATACATATGAGATATTTATGTATCTATTCATCAGTATCATCCAGATAATCTAACACTTGATAAATACCACTTTTTTCCCTTGCCATTATTAATTTCATCTTTAAAGGATTCTGTAAGGAAAAAAAAAAATACTGAAGTGTCCTAGCTCCAAAGAATCACTCTACCAAGTATACCAATTGTGTTTGACACAGACAGTAAACATAATTTCCTGTGGAGGTAATAGTAACCCACATCAATAATTCCGGAAGAGGGGATTTCAGAAACTCTTGCACATTGCTTATGCTGGTTTGGTATAGATACTAATGTCATGCAACATTGCCTATTTTTGTTTACATATATGACTAACTCTGATGCGCAATATGTCTTTCTCACATACAATCAACTGAATTTTGATCCAGAAAACTTGATCAAGCTCCTGGGTGAGACAATAGCATTATATTTAACATTTACCTTTTACGTATAATTTATTGTGCTTGGTATCTTTACAAGGTGGTATTTCAGGAGAAAAGTAGTCCTTTTGTGGCCTGAATAATGTCAGATTTTCACACTATTAGTATGCAGGCTTTGGTTAGGAAACAAGGTTTCCAGCAGACTTGAAGATGTGTTTAGAATACATGCGGTGTTCAGAGACCTTTCAATGATTCACTGCAGTTACAATTTCTACTTTTATTAAGAAAGCAATTGAAGAGGAAAGATGCCTTGCTTTTTCTGGGGGGAGAGGGAATAAAAGGAAGCCTAATATCTTAACCCAAAACCAAAATATTGAGTACATGCAAATTTGCCTTTTTCAATATGAACCAAATAGTTCATCTCCACACAAAGAGAGAGAAAATGGACTTCCAATGTCATATTTCCTGAATACTTTATTGTACAATTCAGTGACCTTTCTGAAATATAAATATATTAAGATCAGCCTGATTGTTTACTCACTGATAATATTATCATGGTCACACATACAAATCAATGATATGAAAAGAAGAAGTTAAAAATTGCAAAGACCAATTCAACTATTTAAAATAAACTATTATAATATCCATTCTAATAAACCTTATGTGAATATCTAAATGATCTTTTTCCTTTAATCCACTCTTAGATATTGATTGAAGTCTAACAATCTTCTGAAGACAAAATAATAAAATGAGGAAGACAAATGCTTTCACATCCACTTTTGAAAACTAGTAATTTTGGAAGCACTTCAAAGGTAGTAAGACAGGAGAGGTACTGTATAGAAAATGATCATATGACTATTGCTGTTAATATTTTGGGAAACTTAAAAACACATTATAGACTAAATTAAGGCTACTCCTTAAGTTTTGTACTTAGGTATAGTTGAACTATACATATGAGCAAGTATCAGGGTGAATATTTTAGAATTACCTTAATAAAACATTCAGAAATAAGAATATTTGTGCCACAGACATAGCCTTTAAATACAAATATTTAGCATTTTCTTCTAGTGAGGTTTAGGAATGTTTACCTTCTGAAGGGGTTTCTAGGAATCCCTGTAGTTTAAAAATTACTCAAAATCCTTTCTGGCAAAGAGAGGGCATCTACTGAAAACATGGGGTATTGGATTTTTTTTCCTTGTTACAATAGTAATAACATCCATTTGGAACGTTTATGTATAGAGATAGCTAAATATACATTTTCTTACACTAATGATAGCCACTATTAATATTTTCAATAAGTAGAACTGAAATATTTGGGGAAATGTAGGGGAAAAACTGGGAGTAAATCCAGAAGCATGTCATAATAATATACATCCCTAAAATAAAAGGTATTTTGGTTTGCAGTTCAATGTTCAGAAACTAGTGTAGAAATTATACAACTCAATAAGATAAAAGCAACCTCATTTGTACATCTTGTAAATGAAAGGTGCATTCCAGTAGGTGTATCTGCCACATACTGTGATGAGAACTTTCTTAAACATGATTAATTTAGTCCAGAAACAACCCATATTGATGAAAATATCCTTCCTAATTGTTAATGATGTTGAGGATCTCTTCACGTGTCCGTTGGCCAGCTCTATGTCCTCTTTGGAGAAATGTCTATTTTGAGATACCTCAAACCTCTCATAATGCCAGTTATCAAAAAGATGACAAATAATAAGTGTTTGCAGTATTGTTGGAATTGTAAACTGATGCAACCACCATGGAAAATCATTTGGAGATTCCTCAAAAAGTTAAAAATAGAACTACCATATGGCCCATCTATCCCACTTATGAACATTTATATGAAGAAATCAAAAACACCAACTTGAAAAGATGCATGCACCCCTTTTGATTGAAGCATTATTTACCAATAATAACGAAACAATAGCCAAGATATGGCAGCAACCCAAGTGTCCCTCAACAGATAGCTTGAAAACTTATATCAATCTGCATGATGCACATTGATGTTATAGCAGATTTATTCATAATTCCCCAAACTCAGAGGCAACCAAAATGTCCTTCAGTAGGTGAATGGATAAACTTTGGTACACCCAAACATGGAATATTATTCAGTGCTAAAAAGAAATGTGTTACCAGGACATGAATAAACATGGAGGAAGTTTAAGTATGCATTATTAAGTGAAAGAACCAATGTGAAAAAGCTACATACTGTGGGATTTCAACTATACGATGTTAGAAATAAGGAAAAATTCTGGAGACAGTAAAAAGATTTGCCAGGAGTTTGGGAAGGAGAGTGATAAAAAATGTATGTGTCAGAAAGAAGAAGGACATTCAAAACGCACTTGCCTACTTTGCCTGGGCTTAGTCATATGTATGTGTGTGTATGTAAGTAGATATGAAGCAAAATGTAGGCTACAGCATTATTTAGCTAGACAAAATTCACCCAGCACACAAAATAAAGAATTATTTGTTTTGACTTGAGAATTTTCCTAGAGGTCATTTGCATGAATGCCATTTATTGGCTAATCATTCAATCATGTCTTTCTATTCTGCCTGGATGAGCTGCGTCTACAGTACAGACTCTGAAAACTGAACCAGTAATAAGAAACCACTGCATGAGATCTTTTTTATGGGTTGGTCATGCTACAGAGGCAGCAGCAGAGGTTGATTTTTTCTTTATTTCTAAGTTAACATCTTTTTTTCTTGCCATCACATTTTTGTCAGTCTTGCCTTATGATTCCTTGTATCTGCCAACAGTTGGGTGCATTGAATAAATTTATTGTTCTCCCTGTTATTCATTTTCTTTCTACTTCCTTGATATTTCCAGAAAAAATGTTGTTTTATGTTTTACTCAAAAACAAAAGGTACTAATGGGTTTCTCCTCCACTGATTCTAATAATAAGTGCCATGCATTTTACCCTAAGACTTGCAGAACTAAATATATATGTGATTTTAAAAGTCTTACATAAAAGTTTTTATACATTACTTTTTCCCTGAGTAGTATTGGTAGCATATATGCTGGACATGAACTATCTATCTATCTATCTATCTATCTAATCATCTCTCTATGATGGTTAATTTTTTGCATAAACTTGAGGGGGATAAGGGATATTCAGCTAGATGGTTATTCGTCAGAATAACGGGTGAAACGTTATTACTAGGTATGTCCATGAGAGTGTTTCTGGAAGAAATTAGCACCAGCAGCCTCCTTACACAGCGGTCCTCTGGTTGTTAGGCCTTCAGACTTGGACTGAATTATGCCACTGGATTTCCTGGTTCCTTAGCATTTGGAAGGCAGATTGTAGAATTCTTGGCTTCCTTACTATATGAGCCAATTTCTATAATAAATATCCTCATATATATCTCAACATATTTGCTATTGGTTTTGTGTCTCTGGAGTTGACTGACTAATGTACTACCTATTTGTCTATCCATCCATAAATAAATATATATTTAATTCTATATATATGTAAACTGTATAAACATATGTAATATAGTATGTGTGTGTGTGTATATATATATAACATTTTATAAATAACTTCCTTGGAAATTGAAAACAAAAGTTCAGTGAGATTTTATGTGCAAAGCCCAAATGAAATATTAAGCAGTTATTTTTTATTAAAGCACACATTATTTAATTCCTGATCTATTTTTTAAAAAAATGTATGAAGTCCAAAAGAGAGAGAGAGAGAGAGAGAGAGAGAGAGAGAGAGAGAGAGAGAGAGAGAGAGAGAGAAAGAAAGAAAGAAAGAAAGAAAGAAAGAAAGAAAGAAAGAAAGAAAGAAAGAAAGAAAGAGAAAGAAAGAAAGAAAGAAAGAAAGAGGAAGAGGGAGGGAGGGATGAAGGGAGGGAGGGGGGAAGGAAGGAAGGAAGGAAGGAAGGAAGGAAGGAAGGAAGGAAGGAAGGAAGGAAGGAAGGAAAATGTCAAAAACAAAAATGTAATTTAAAGATTTGTTCTTATTATTACTATTTTGGGTGTTGCTGGTTTAAACTCAGTCTCCATTACAATAGCCTGAGTAGTATATTATTCAGGGTTCTCCAAAATCAATAAAAATCACACACATATACATCTCCTCTAACACAGACTTATAGAAACACAAAATGGGAGGAGTGTGAATCTAAAAAGAAAACGAACACTTTGGTTTTAGAAATCACTGATTTGGTGGAAGAATCATGTAGATGAATAATTGCCACACCACGTGGTGATTAGGTGCTATGGTTACATGGAAGAGAAGGTAGCTAACCCTGTTTAAACTAAGTGCTAAGAAGGTACTCAATTTAAGATGTACCAAATACATGAAAAAAAGGAAAGGCATGTAACATGTAATACATTGATGAACTCACTATTATTAAATCTATGTCTTAAACTAAATGTTCTCCATATTATACAGATATTATTTGTTCAGAAAACCCATAAAACTTTGCTATATACCCAGACTAGGGACAAGTTTATTCTTATTTTCTTCTAGTACGGTACGCTTTCATTTTTTACATTTAAATTCCTAATCCATTTGAACTTGAACTTTATCTGTGCATATGGTATGAGAAATGAATTTTTCCTGCAATACTATTTATAATTACAAATATTGCTAACTTTCTAAATGTTCAAAGTTGGGGACTGGTTGAATCAACTATGCATGGGCGCAATAAAGCCTTCTGCCCTATACAAATAATAAAGGCACCTATGAGCTGATGTGGAGTGGCTTCTAAAAGATGCTACGTGAAAAACAAAACATCAAAAGAACATACGTATGGATGCATATGTGCTGGTATATACATACAGGGTGGGGGAAAAGTAGGTTTACAGTTATGAGTACATGTAACATGGAGTTTATTATTGAATTATTATTTATTGGTTATTGCATTTGTATTACTACTGAAAACCTACTTTTGTCCCACCCTGTATATGACCTCCACGAAATTCAACGTCAGAGACTATTCACCTTAGAGGGAACCATCAAGCCTTTGTTTCACTACTGAAGTAACTGAGACACAGTGGTCTGAGTTCAAAGTCACGGATAAAGTCAGAAGTAAGACCTTCTGCACCCTGATACCAACAGGCTTGGAATGAACAGGCAGAAAGCTAGCATGAGCCCTATTAGAGTGATTATTAACTACCGTGTCTTTATCGTGCTAACGTCCCAGATGGTGGTGGTCTGCCCTCCAATACCTGCTGGTGGCTGTCTTACAACACAGTGACCTAACCCACAAATCATCTCATCACACCACTTGCTTCAGAGAATAAATCAGGTTGGCAATTCTGAAAAGACAGGTGGGAATGATCATCACAGGCCATTTCGCTTCCCAACTGCAAGAAACAAAATCACCATCACAAATAATGTTCTTCTCTAGCAAGGAAATTATTATTCTGCACATTGTGTTGACTTATAAAATTTTGCTTCTTATTTGAATTCAGAGATAAAAACTGGAAATTATAGAACGGTGGGAGTTGCTGAACACAGTGTTCAATTTAAAAGGAAGGTATAATGATTACTCCCCTGGATGCACATAGAAAATTATTCTGAGTACATCATAAATTAGTTTTTAAAAAACCCTCAATAATGCTCAACATATGCAATTTACAAAACAAAGGTAGACCTTGTCTCATCCTTTACTGTGTAGTAAAAGGAGAACAGACAGATGAAGCCTCACAGAAGATTAAAGAGACAGTATTAATTCATTTACTGTTGGCATGATTATAGTAATTCTTCAAGAACTCATTCATCCCAACGTGTTTACAATGTCTTTCTTACTGACTCTATAGTACCAAATCCAAACTAATTTTCCATCAAATAAATGAGAACACAAAATCAATGTATTGATTTTAAGGTGTCTAGGTGACCAGAGAGAAACATTTCCCATATTCTTTCTTCAAGTGATATCCAACATGGGGAAGAACAAGGGTCCAAGGATAACTACAGAAGTACTTGTCTCTTTTTTACTCCACATACTTTATTAATCATAGCTTCCTTCCTGGGATCCAGCTCTTCCTTTATCCCACCAAGTTTTCAGACCTTATTTCTCCAGTCTATAGGGCGGAGCCTTGTTCACAATTCTGCTCTCAGAATCCATGGTAGGTTATACACTTTCTTTCATTCCTGCCCTGCTCCTGCCCTTCAGAACATAAGACTTTGAGATTTATTTATTTTTTAATGAATAATAGTTATTTTACCATTAACTGAAGATTTGAGCACCTTTTAAGCAGACCTGGTTAACTGTTGTGATCTCCAAATGAATGCATACATCATAGTGTAAGTAGAAAGAATCTTTGGTTTTTTAGCATGGTAGTGCAGGACTATAAAATGGCCATACAATCTGAAACTATACAAAATGATCTCAATAATCAACGAGAGAGATTGCAAATGTCCTGTGACCTTTCCTTTTTTTCAGACATCAAAAACAGTAAACAGTAAGAGTTTACTGTTGGTTATAAATATATAAGGAATAAAAATTAATATTTTAAAGCTAATATTTATTTAGCATATTATAGCTTAAAAATTAGGAAAACTGAGAATTTAAGCGTCTTATTTTTAAAAATAAATGGACTCTGCAGGATAGTTTGAATAGTGTTTGCCTTCCTTTTGTTATATCATTACAGTACAGGACAAGCATCTTTTCTATGGCTTCATAAATTATCATGTTCCTTTCTAAGCTGTATCGACTTCCCTTGTGCATTCAATACTGTGAAATATCCCTGGGACTTCTTTTACTGTAAACACCTTTGTCAATGTTACTTCTTCTAGAATGTCCTCATCCTTCCCATCACAACTATGTTCCTTGTGTCCACAAGTCTGCATTCATTAACTGCTTCTGGCCATCTCTAGAATGACTACTTCTATAGTTGGCATTTCTTCTCTAAATCTCTGAGGTTGGGCCCCTTGTAGTACAGGCTTCCCCATCTAGGTGAGGGTTCTAGGAACCCTTCTCTATCAGTGTACCAGCTGGTATTAAGCTGTGGAAGGTGACATTTGGCTTCAGTGAATTTGTTCTTGAAGACTCTTTCAGTGCATTTGCCCACTTCATGTTGGGTGATTTATGAGACCAACTGCCCACATCGTGCTAAGTGTTGAGCAGTTTTTGACCAAAAATGACATGATTCCCATGCCCCACCCTCCTTATTTACCTAATCTCACCCCAAGTGACTTTTTTTATTTCCCTGATGAAAAAGGTCCTCAAAGGGAAATGTTTTGCCCATGTGGAAGAAGTGAAACAAACAAACAAACAAACAAACAAAAATAGCAGAAGCACTAAAAGCCATCAAAATCGACAAGTTCAAAAACTGTTTCAAACAATGGGGAAAGGACCCTCTTATAAGTGTATTGCATCAAATGGAGGGTACTTTGAAGGTGACTGATGTTTAAACATGTAAAAATAAATACAGTTTTTAATAAATAAATTCCAGGTTTTGGGGTGTCCCCTTATATTTATTTTCTATTTAAATTTCACTTTCAGCATTATCTTTCATTTCTTTGTTGCACTTTCATCTTTGTTAGCTAACACTCATCTCAATTATCCATTTGTAAGATTTCAGGGGGGCGTGTCACCAGAAGACAAGAAAGCAACAGAACTACACATTTTGCTGTCTGTGTGTGAACTGAATAACAAAAATATGTTTAGTAATTAATGTTGACAGGCTTTGAAAGAAGTAATGTTATTAGTCACTGATAATGTATGTGTATCTATTATTCACATAACTTGTGGGCTGAAGATCCAGCAGTGACATGTGCACTTTATGCAATGCCAACCCTTAATACGCCTTGGTAACCAAAATTTGGACCACACTGTTGAGCGACTGGTGTTACTTCTTCAAACCATGGTAACGGAAATTCATGCCTATTAAAACATGCAAAGCAAAGGCTGCCTGTATATTTTTGTATATCAACATGCATGTACTTATGCATACAAGATTTCTCTAAATAAGCCAAACCTTGTTCAAAAATAATTGAAGAAAGATGGTCCCAAACATTAGTTTCGATTTTTAAGATTCCTTATTTATTACTCCTGAAAATTACCATAACAGCTATGGTGAGACGAAAACCTGAAACTTCAAAATACGACAGGAACTACCTTTCCTGGTCAACTGCTTCTCAGCCACCATCAACATCGAATACAGATGTTCTGTATATAGCACTCTCCAGGTCCAGGTCAGAGAAAGACAAATACCATATGATTTCTCTTATATGTGGAATCTAATGAACAAAATAGACAAACAAACTAGAAACAGACTCATACATACAGAGAACAGACTGACATCTGTCAGAGGGGAGGAGGTCTAGGGGGCTGGGTGAAAAGGGTGAAGGGACTAAGAAAAAACAAAACAAAAAACAACTCACAGACACAGACAATAGTGTGGTGATTACCAAAGGAAAAGGGAAGTGGGGAGGCAGGAGAGGGTAAAGGGGGGTTAAATGGTGAACACACAAGACAATATACAGATGGATGATGTAATACAGGATTGTACACTGGTAACATATATAATTTTATTAACCAATGTAACCACCCATAAACTTGTTTAAAATTAAAGATAAATAAATAAATAAATTGAAATAAGTTCAATAAAAAACAAAAAAAAGATGTTCTGTGTACGCTAAGGCTAAGATATCTTTTCTCTTATAAATAAATAGATGTCAGTGGCCTTCGTATCTGTAAAATTCCATTTGGTTTCCTTTACTTCACACACAAATGTAGTCACTGGTCTCTGACTATCAATGCAAGTACTACAATTAATTGTCACTAAAATAATAAACTATTACTCTATAGTAATGAATTTGATGTTCTTATGACAGCAGAACACGACATGATGATTTCACGCCTTTTAGTAGTGCCTTCCAAGCTCCCTCTAAGTAATCATCACAGCAGCTACAGAATATTGAAGAAAAGTCAGACAATCTCTGAGATACTGCTCAGAGGTAAGAGGGCCCCGACTCATGCATGCATAATATTGCAACAGCATTAAAAAGTGCTGCTGCTTTATTATCTTCCTTTCATCCTTGTCCTCTTTCCTTTGATGTCACCAAAGCATCTATGAAATATAGAGCCATTATCTGTTAGCTGAGCATCAAGGATATGTGCTGGAAAAAAAAAAAAAAAGGCTAGTTATAGGCCATTCTAGGAAAGGTGAGCCTAAGCTAGGAGTTTTGGAGGAATTGTAAGATTAGGTCTGAGAACTACCCATACTTTTCTGGGGAATCAGTGTATGGAAGAATGATAGAAGAACATTGCACCCTGGCTGGTGTGGCTCAGTTGGTTGGAGTGTTGACTTGTACACCAAAATGTTGTGAGTTCGATTCCTGGTCAGGCCTCATACCTAGGTTGTGGGTTTGATACCCAGTTGGGGCACATAGGAGAGGCAACCAATTGATGTTTCACTCTCACATCAATATTTCTCTCTCTCTCCCTTCCTCTCTCTCTCTCTAAAATCAATAAACATAGTTTTTAAAAAGAAGAACATTGTTATTATATGCTCAGTTCGTGCAAAATCTAAGGTTGAAGATAGAAAATGATTAAAGCTTTCTATAATCAATAAAAGTGCTCTAATGCAGAAGGCAAATGGCAGTTTGAACATGTTAGTCAGTAGCTGTCCTTTATGGCTAGTCAATTTAAAGTCGGAGACGGTCAGTACCTGTAACATCCAGCAATGGGATTCATAGACAGTCCTCAAAAAGGCAATTAAAAAACTCTCTGAGAAATGGAGAGAGCAACAATAGCACCCCAGAGACAGACACAAAAGTTCATTGTGCTTGAGATCAGCTAAGAAATAGTCCCCCACTTCCCAAAGTTGTGGATTGGTCTTAGAGTTGAATGTGAAAGGAAGTCCACCAAGGAACATAAACTCCGTCTAGAATGGACCTCCTGAGCGAATGATAATAGCTGCCTTGTTGACTGCAATGAAAATCATGAGGCTGAACTCACTTTAGTGAAAAATAGAACTGCAATAGATTTAGAACAAAAATTGCACTATGATTGGGAATATCCATCACAGGCATGGGGAACAGGAGTCACAGCACCGGTCGCGTGTATTTCCCAATCCTGGGCTAACCCTGTAGTGAGGATCCGAAGCAAGGCTTAACTCTCAAGGTCAGAGAATTAGAGGGGAAGAAGTTATACAAGCTTTTATAATTACTCTCACTCAGCCATCTCACTCTGACACTTCCGCCTTCTGCCTTTCATTTCCAATGGGGCAATACAAGTACTTTAGCTACAAGTGGAGAACTTCAGAAACACCCAGGCCTCCGATGAGTTAGAAGCTATTCCTAGGGTAAGACAAGACTACAGGGGGGAAAAAAAAACAGCATTTGTACAGAAGAAAATCCTGTTTGCTTTTCTCTCTAGACTTAGAATAGCAGGGTGCCAGTGACCTGAGTGTGTTTAATTATTTATATGAAGGTTATTAGTGTGTGGATAGGAAGTCCTTATTGAAGTTTATACATTCCAGCAACCTGCAGTGAAGCTATGTAAGACACTGTTCTTGCTAAATTATTAAGATATAAAATGAATAATGAAGGGCATGTTAGTGGAAACTTACCTGAAAAAATAGCTGCCCACGGTAGGGAAAGAAAAGGAAGAGAGCAAGGGAAATGAGTCACCCTGTCCCGTAAGGAAGAGGAAAGCCATCTTTCTCATAAATTAATGGGTAATGGGTGTATCCATAGCAGTGACACAAAAAGCAGCAATATTTGGACTTCATGCACCCAAACCTAATAGAGGGTCCTGATATTCATCATCAAAGTACCCTGATATTTTTATTGATTCATGGTATTGTTTTTCCCAACTCCTACAACCATAAGCCTTTCTTCCATTAAGGGGTATTTATTGACTTAACCTTGTCTTTATCCACAGGAAGGAAAAATATAGGCAGTTTTTCCCACAAATAGAAGGACAGGTCATATTTTACTGATTTTTCCTGGACCTCTTGTCCAGACGCTGTGGTACCTAAGTTCCTCTCTTCTTAGTACCTCTATGTAAATACGTGATTTCTACCCTTTATAGCGTTATATCTCTCTGCCTGGGTCTCTGACTCGTGTTCCACTATTCCAATTGCATTAGTTTCAAGTGCCGAAACAATAAATGACCACAAATAAAGAGGTTTAAAGCCACCCAAATGTATGATCCTTCTGTTCCAGAGATCGAAAGTCCTAAATGATTTGCCAGAGCTGCAGTCCTTCTGGAGGCACTGGGGAAGAATCTGTTCACTTGTCTTTTTCAGCTTTAAGAGGTTTCCTGAATTTCTTGGCCATGACCCTGCATCACTCTGACTGTGCTTCTATCATCACATACCCATCTCTCCCTCTGACTGCATAGTCTCATAGGCTCTGATCCTTCATAGTCTCATCGCCTCCTAGTTATAGGGACCCATCTCAAAATTCTTAATTCAGTCACATCTTTAACATCCCTTTTACCATGTGAAGTACATCCTGACAGATTCTGCAGACTGGGACAGGGGCATATTTGGGGACCATGTTTTAGTTTACCATATATGTGAACCCATTAAATCCTGTTATTTAATATGTCCTCCTAGCCTACATCTAGGACCTTGTTATTTCAGGGGCTTTCATACTTACAAGCAAGCATCCTTCTCATAGTGAAATGTAAAAATTCTTCATTGATTGACAGATTCTGAGACTCTGGTCCTTCCCCAGCTCCCCATTTTGATCCTCCACACTGTTATGGAAAGACAAGAACATATCCCTGACCTATAGTTATAATGTTGTCTAGGCCTAGAGCCCATGGATTTGCAGCCTGAACCTGGCCCATGGCTGAGCCTATCGGAGATACTTGTAGCTGGCCTCTTAGACAAGCTGAACTTCTCAGACACTCTGGTTGCAGTGTAAACCAATCAGACTACCAAAATGTGGAAAAAAAGAATAAAAACAAAACAAAAAAACCTCTGCCTTATTTGATGTGGGTGTTTTGTTGGGTTCTTCTTACATATTTATCCTTATGTATTCTGTGTCTATAGTACAACAGGCTTACTTACAGGCACCAGAGTGAGTATCTAGTCAATCAAGGTGGTCTGTAAATATCTGTTTGCTATTTGTTTTTGTAGATTTCATGTAATTTCACATGGACTTGAGATTATTAGGCTGTTTGGCTATGATGTGGTTTTGATATTCCCCAATTTTGTAAAGTTCTTCAACAGAGCTAATGGTCTGATTTATAACACTTGGATGCCCATTTCAAATATTTGCCCCAAAAGTCCACAAGCAGATTTTAAAATTGAAGTCCAGAAACCCACATATGAAAAAGGAATTATTTGCTCAATTGTTCGTAAAATTTGGTAAAGTGCTTCTCCAGTGAAAGATGGCATCATGAATGACCACTTCAAATGCCACATCGAAGTGTGGACAAGTTTGGAGGAAGTTTTGGATACTTGGAAAAAACATATTCAACATAAAAATTAGATTTATAATATGATTTATTTTCATTGCATCATATGATATGCAGTCTTAAATTTTAAATAAACTTAAAGCAAAGTTTATGGTTTTTATGTACACTTAAAGGGCACTGAATTAGAGAAGCTGAGACACGCTGTACTGCATAAAAATTTGCCTCTGTTCATAAACTCAAATGAAATTTTTCTCTTTTAGATGGATTTCTTAATTACATTTTTTTCTATTTAGTTTTAATCTTTTCTGGTTTCCATGGTAAGGGATATGTGCACAGATAAAGGGCAATAAAAAGGGAGACTATAAAAATAAAAATGTGAAAGAAGTGTGGAAACAAAGTGTAAATTCGGGATAGATAGAGATTTGAGAAAGGTGTAACAGCCATTGGAAGGAAGAAAGGCAGACAGGTATATTCGGAGGAAAGAATTGTTTTAAAAATGTGGAAAACTTTATTTTAAATGTGAGTGGTTTTTGAGGTGCGAAATCAAATTGCTCTCCAATTCCCATGCCCTGCAGTCTTCACCTGACAGAGTTCCTGGGCTTTGTGTTGTTCAAAATGATCGGGTGGAACTTAGATAATGCAAACCTTCAAAAATATTTTTGCCTAACAATTTTCAAACTTCATGGTTTAATTTTGTCTTATTTTCCAAATTACAGTCTTCAAAATTTGGGAGGTGAACATAGCAGATGACAATTTTGGAAGAGAAATACCACCGTATTTTGCTGCGTATAATGTGCACCCACGTTTTTGTGTGCGTTATACATGGGATTATTATGCCCATTTTTACACCCATGTATAATGCACATCCTTCTTTTCCTCTGAAACGTTTGGACAAAAAAGTGCACGTTATACATGGCAAAATATTTACTGGTGTTTTATTCTGTTTTCCTAATGAAATAGATATACAAACATTCACATTTTGGGGATTGGTTTACATTTCAAGGGTTAGATGTTCAGTATTATTGAACTAGGTAATGTTATGAGTATCAGTTTAAGATTTTCATTTTGAAAAAGTCCTCCATGAGTACTTAGGCCATTTCTTAAGTATTGTATTAATGAGAGAATCACAAGCCATAGGTTTCTACCTTGGGCTTATTATTCAACGTAGTAGAGACAAATCGTTCTGGTTGGTTCTGTCTCAGCAGTGGGGTTTCCCTGTCACCTCCAGGACAGGCAGTCAACCAGAGCCCAGTCATTTTCCCTGTGGCAGCCAGCACTTTCCCTCTCGTTCAGAGCTCTTTTCACCTTTTCTCAAAAAGCTATACATCTTGACAAGAGATTACAGAGCTGTGACTTTACAGAGGAACTATCTGAAATAATTAGCCTTTTCCTTAGAGGAACCACTTGGAAATTTTCCATGGATGTTACAAAAGATACAGACATTTTAGATTACTCCCCACCTGGTATTTGCCTCTTTCCTCAGTACAATTTCATTCATCTCCCAAATGCTGCTTATAGCCCGATCTCTCATCAGTCAATAGCTTTTGATCACATGCTCTGTATTTAAGTATTTGCCTATTAAATTGCTTCTGCAGCAAAAAATAAACTTTGGTCATGAAACAATCATAATAGAGGATTGTTCCCAAGATGGGTTTGATCTACTAAGGTATAATTTAGAAAGTGTCAGAGTTACATAAAGAAGACTTAATTTACTATAATTTACTGATCCAAGGCATCAATCAACAAGTACTCCTGTAGCACCTACTTTTAGTTCTAGCAACTGATGTCTATTTGTATTTTGTGTTTGCTGTTAACTACATTATAACCAGTTTTCCTTTAAAAATGCATAATGTTTTACTTGAATTTAGGTATTCGCTTTTTCTGATCAACTCTCAGGCTAATGGGTATCATGGAACTGACCAATTATAATGACCCAGCGCCTATGGTATTTATAATGATAGAGCTATTGCACTTTCAAAAGTAGTGCTATCAGCTTGAAACAGATTGAAAGCTAGTATTTCATAAAATTGTGAGCCTTAGAAAATGGCATTTCCTTGTCTAAGTTAATTTGGATATTCATTCTGTATTCTTTCATTTGTTGACTCAGCAAATACATAAGTGAATACATAAGTGACTCAGCAAATACTAAGTGCCTAATATTTGCCAGATATATTAGGCTATAGCAGGTGTGTGTATGTAAAATTAGGATGAATTTGGGATCTTCTTTTCAACCCCATGAATTATTAATTTGGGATATGAAATCTCATTTACATCAACTACCATTAGTTATTTAAACTGATTTTTCAAAATAATAATATAAAAAGCCATACAATGTAGTAGTTAAGAGTATAGGCTCTAGGAAGGCCCCGGCCCAGTGGTTCAGTTAGTTAAAGCATCTTCCCAATGTGCCAAGTTTGTGGGCTTAATCCCTGATCAGGGTACATACAGGAATAAAGCAATGAATGCGTAAGTAAGTGGATCAACAAATCTCTCTCTCTCTGTCTCTCTGTCTCTCTCTCTTCCCACCTCCACACCCCTCTCAAGTCAGTAAATAAAAACTCAAAAATCAAAGCATATGGGCTCTAAAATTCTCGAGTCAAAGTTCAAAACCCAACTTTATCCCTTGCTAGTTAGGGGACCTTGTGCAAATTATATACTCTCTGTCTGCCTGTTTTCTCATTAATAAAATATTTAACTTTGGGTTATTATAAAAAAGATACCACTTCTAAAATGTTAATCATACCTCTTGGCACATATACATGTTATATGTATGAACAGAAAGACAGTGATAGAATGAAATAAATCCTTGATTGGGGCATTTGTTGAAATAATTGCTTAATTGGTTTCCTTAAACAGGTGATGAAGTGGTTGAGAACACTATTCTTTTGTGATGCTTCCCTTACATCCTAGAACTTACTCTTCATGCTTTTTGAAGTTGAGATCCTCATAAGAAAGGGCATGTGTTGAGATGGGGCTCTACATGCTACGTTGGGAAATCTAACGGTACCAGGTTTTACCTTAGCTATGACTTGAAGGAGATCAGAACAATACCGATACAAGCACAAATGAGCTAATGCACTCATTTAGTTGCAGCAAGACTATTGTTCCTCAGTTCCTGATTCATTCATCACCCACAGTCACCAATGGCTAGTAGAGATTGCAGTGTGTGTAGATAACAGGAGAGCACATGAAATTCTCAGTAAACATGTCAGGAATCCTAGCCTCTCCTAGGGAGGGTGTTTTCTATTTTTCTGATATGAATAAAATATTCTATCCCTTTTGAACCACCAAAGTCTACTCCAAGGGTGTGAAATTGACTGTTGCTCATGTATTCTACACTGACATGCTGTTTCTTTTATTTGGAGAGCTAGAGATATTTGAATTTGGATGAATTATTCTCTTGCTCTCAAAGTTTATGTTGTGTGTTTTTCTACTACTTGGTTTGTTTGTTTTGCTGTTGTCACAGGAAAATTAGAGAAGTGAAAATTTGAATTAGTGTATCTGTGTTTCATGGTTATGAAATACAATTACCACTATACAAAAAAAAAGGTACTTGGTCCAGCATGTGTGTGAGTGTGTGTATGACTTAAACATAAGACTCTGTGAATGTTATATTGTTATCTTTTGCAATGTGATTGATTTGGGCAGTGATATTATTCACAGTTTATAATTCATGTAACCTTTATATATCTGGCTCTCAAACGTTAAAGAATATATGTAACTGGAAATTCAAGTATCAAATATTTTTGCTGGAAAAATTAATTATTCTATTTTAAATTGTGACTTTTCATTCTACTCACTTGATATAAATAAATCCATTCATATCTTTCTATTTTTTGAATTATAATGCATTTTTAATGGCATGTCAAAGTATCCATCAGTTCACCCTTACATAACAGCACTATTCTGATCAATAATGCTTCCTTTAGCATAGTTGGTCTCCTCATACACACAAGGTTCCCCTGTGTTACATCCACCTAATGATGCCTCACTTGTTTCTCCAGTTGCTACATTGTTGAGCAAATAAGCCAACAAGATGGAGAAATTGCATATGCCTATTGTGTTTGAACTAGAGTAAATGTGGCTAAAAGTCATTTTCTTCTGACCTAAAATGAGTCTATGTCTCCTGGCCTGGAGAATAACAAATTTGTGTCACCTATAAAATGTGGTTCATTAATGCTTCATTCTGCTGAACCCAGTGCCCGTATAGTCTATCAAAACCGCTAACAAGGGTCAAAATACAAGTCACTATTATCTGTTCTACTGTCATTTTCCCTATTTTTTCTATGCTAGCTTTATTCACCTACTTTCAGCTTGATATTTTTAACATTCAACCAAAAACATCAGAATAAAATTCGTGGGTTACAACAATCAGCAATACCAGATTAAACAGCCTCAAAATCAAAATTGAAGAAATGTTAAGATTTGCTAAAGTCAACTGTGAAGGCATTGCTGAAGTTTTCCTTTTTTAAGTGACCCTCATTCCAAATGGCTTATGTTATTTCCTATACAGTAGATAGGCAATTACCTCTCTTCTAATATCAATTTTTTCAAGCAATCTTTTCTCCACCATTTTACCTTCTTGGCTTTCCTCGCCTTGTATTGATAGGGTAGTACATTTCTATTACCTTTGCAGTCTTTTTTCATTCCCCTTAAAATTGAATTAAATTTAGTCTGCTGTTCTAAACATGAAGTGCTGGCCCAACTGAGTTATTTAAGCTAAAAAATGTGTAGGATTTGATTACTTCAATTCAAACTTTATATGTGACAAGTTTGTCCAGGATAGAGACCCAAGATTATTTTTGAAAAAAGGAATTTTCTCCTTGTGTTTGCAACTTCAGGTAATGCTTATAGTAGGACTGCTAACCACCTTTAGCACAAGCCCCTGTGGTCTCCCAGACCATGTGGCAGCTGCTAATCAATTGATCTGGGTATCGACTAAGAAATTTGCCTAGTACATTCCCCTTCATCTTAACCTTATACTACATGTTTTCTGCAGTGTAAATATTGGAGCTATTTTAAAAGTCTATTAAAAATCCATGTATATAGGTTAGTTTAGCACAGAGAACACAGTTTTTAATCTTCACATCTGTTGTTAAGATAGTTCACTCTTCCAAGTTTGGCTACTAAACTGGTCAGTAGTAGTTTGGGGAGAAGTTAATGGTAAATTTCTTCTCAGGTTTAGCTTTGCTACATAGAAAATTTGGAGCAGGATTAGTGATAGCTGAACATTTAATTTGCATGGTCTGTAAACCTACTAAAGTTGAAATATATTGAGACACATACTTGCCCCAAGAGGGGAAATAAACAGTGTGCATTACCATGTGATGAGCATTTGGGCCATCATTTTATGTAATCCTATTTTATGAGTTTTAATTGTTTTTTTTTAAATCATAATCATTTATCTGCAAAATGAATCCTATGAGATAAAATTTCTGTGACCTTTGACTTATTAGCTAGAGTGTTAGAAGACAAAGTGAAGCAACAGCAAAATTCAAAGTGACAGAAGATTGACATTCCAACAGATGGAGAAGTAGAATTATTGCTAGGTTTACAGATCTCAACCAATTCCATTTATTTTATGTAATTTATTTAAATGTTATTTTTCAGTACAGTTGTATAAATGTCCATAGTTTAAAAATAGTAAGTATTTCAAAGTAGAATAAAAAGGAGTAAAAAGCATGACAGTATTCAGATAAAGCCACCTACATGTTTAAAATCCTTATTACTAACCCCCTTTTAATGAATATTTTGCTTAATTTAACGTACTTATACCACAAATATAATTCTTATTTCCGAAAAATTTACTTACTATAGCACAAGTGTTTCTCCTAACATGACTTAGAAAAAAAAGATTATTTATTTTATTGGCTATGTAACTGCTTTGGCCATTGTTTGCTTCAGTCAGGTACTATGTTCACCCTCATAACATTAATTTGAACATCATTTGCATACACCCACTTCTTTTAATACGCTCCAGGCGCTTTCCTTCCGAGAGCTCCTAGAAGTAGAGTTACTCTCTCAATGAACAGAATCAGTTCCTGTCACCCACAATTATCCTAAATTTAAAGTAATTTATCTGCAGTAAATATTTTGGAAAGTATCATATCACATTTATTTGTTGTCATAAGAAACCTTATGTTCATGTGACTTTGATTGTATAGTATTTTTCTTTCTAAATTGACTACTTGTACACATTCCTTAATTTAAAGAAATCTTTGAGGGCTGCAATTCAGAATATCAGAATCTTTCTAATAACCCAGTTTTCACTGGAGATAAGAAATAATAATTGGTGTCCTTAAAGTCCAGACTCTTGGACATTTATTTAACTTACTACATATTATGTCTGCATATCTTTCTATCTTATGATCATTAAAATGCAAATTATCCTTAGATAGTATTCATACCTTATACCTTTGGGGTTTTGTCTATTTCACAACCCATAGTAGGTTCATGGTAAATATGACTCAACCTCAACTGAGTAAAGACAATATAGTATCCACATGTACAGCTGAACATTAGTGCTTCTTTCCAGGGATTTAAAATTGGATTTTTAAATGACCAAATAATGTCAGTGAATTAATACATTATGCACAAATGCACTCCGGTTTCCAGAGGGAGTTTGTAAAACCAATAATTATCATAAATCCAGAGAGATTATTGCTTCTTATAAAAAAGTAATATTAGAAAGAATTATACTATATTTATAAGCTATAAAATGTGATATAAAAAAGTAAAGAAGATGCTTATAACAGCCCCCAGAAGAGTGAGAACTTTCTTTCCTCTTGTTAAAAAATAATAAATAATAATGCTTATAATGAAGCTATACTAACTTATTTTTTAACTTCCCTATAAGAGAAGTGAGCAACATGTTCTCTCCTGAAAAAGACAATTCCCATGTGTGTTCCCAACTGCATTCCTTCGGGAGTGAAGCAGTTTCTTGAAGCATTTGGATGAAGCCTTCTGATAAATCATGACTAAACACTATTTTTCCAAGAAATCATATAAAACTCATGGACACAGATGACAGTGTGGTTATTACAGAGGGGAAGAAGGATAGGGTAGGTAGAAAATAGTAAAGGGGAGTTAAATGGTGACAGAAGGAAATTTGCCTTTGGGGGTGAACACATAATACAGCGTACAGGTGATGTATTACAGAATTGTACACCTGAAACCTATATAATTTTATTAACCAAGTTCACCCCAATAAATTCAGTAATTTTTTAAAAGAAGAAATTATGTAATTTCAAATATTTAGCTATTTAGAGAATCCAAAATCTACCTATTATTAAGGAATGTTGTTATTCTTGTGAGAGTTGTTCTCACTTTTTAGAACACTTGGCAATAGGTTATAATACAAATGGAAAGGGGGTAACAAAAGTAATAATTATTCCAAGTAAAATAAAAGATTTTTCTATATAATACTTTCCAACTTATATCTTTAATTCCGCAATTACCTATTTACCACATAATGTTTAGTGTACTTACTAACTGATGCACAATTAAATAAATTTTAATTTATTTAAAAATAAAACATTCAAAATTAGATAATGCAAAGCCAATGCCCTCAAAGGTCTTACGGCATGAAGGGGACAAACAAGTGAATTACGGGACACTTTAAAGTGTGATAGCTGGTGTGTAAGAATAGTGTGCTGACTCTTCGGGTGCACAGAGCAAGAGCACGGGGCTCTTGACTGGGGCTTAAGGAAGACTTCTTTTGAAGGCTGTGTTCAGGTCGGTTTTTAGTAAAAGATGTGTGGAATCATATGTACCATAGGTTACCCTGCAGGTTCTCCCTTGGAAAGCCGAAGTGGGCTTTAATGAAAATGCCATGATGATCTGTTCTTAGCATGTCTATCCATTCCATGTATGAGGACTCATAGGGATGAAGTCTTCCGAGTGGTGAATACTACATATGATGATATTCTGTTGAAATCCCTTGCAGCGATGCTAATCCATACTTCCTGTCATCAAAGTTCCAATGTCTTTGATTTTTAAAAAAGTGAAACAGAGGGCAAAGATGAAGAAATTTATTACAAATGTTTAAAATACTACAAGTCAGCTCTTTCGGGATTTGGGAGCACCTTGCATACGCTGAAAGAAAAGTCTCTTAAGCTTAAAAAGAAGTTCAAACTAAAGTCAAGTGTTACACATTTTAAAAGTTTCTTCTAGTCCTTCTCCAGACTTTTTAAATAAAGAAATGTTATTTATTCTACTCAATCCTTATATGTTAACAGAGCTGACAATGTGGGAGGTATTTGCAAGCTGACATTTGCATAAAATTTCTGTGAAAATTTCAATGTCTAAGTGAAACATGAGGATCTTTAGAAAGATAAAAGCCATTCTTTCTTAACTTAAAACAGTGTTATTTCTGCAAATGACCTCTAAAAGAAAACCTTCTCAAATGTTATCTTTTATGGGTAAAGAGAGTAAAATTACTTCATTGAAATGTAAGTAATATGAATAAGAAAGTTCTTATTATAAAAATTTTCTAGGGCCCTTTTATTTAGCTCAATAACACTCAAATGACTATAGTGATAAACTTCAAAATTGGCAGTAGTAGAAAATTTTTCCTTTAACATCAAGCCAATACTTAAGAAAATTGCTGCCATATTTTCTAAGTTACTAACCTTTACAATGAAATATATTTTCTATGCTAAAGAAAAATGTTCATCTCTATTTTAATGTGAATTTATTTTAGACATAATAATCAGATAAATAAATTAAAAGTAAGCCATAAAATTTACTTTGTTTTATCCTTTCTATATTTGCCTTTAAGTTATTTGTTTGAAAAATAATTGTAGAAAATGTTTCATTTTCTTTTATTGATCTCAGTAATGGAATTTTGTTATATCAGTAAAGGTGAATGTAGGGTTAAATTGTACACCTTTGTTAAAAAAACACTTTTTTTAAAGATTTTATTTATTTATAGAGAGAGGGGAATTGAGACAAAAAGAGAGAGAGATAAACTTCAATGTGTGGTTGCCTCTCATGCATCCCCTACCTGGGGACCTGGCGCACAACCCAGGCATGTGCCCTGACTGGGAATCAAACCAGCAACTCCTTGGTTTGTAGGCCAGCACACAATCCACTAAGCCACACCAGCCAGGGCTTTTATAAAAATGTGTTATAAGATCTTTTGTTCATAAAACTTCTCAAAAATATTTATCTGTACCTGAATTCCTTCATCCAAACTTTCTATTACTTCACTGTGGTTATAGTCTACTCTCTGACAGAAAGTAATCAAAAATGCTTTAATCAGTTCATTTCCCTTTTGCCTTAGAGTATTTTCTAGGTAGCAGATGCCTAAGTTTCCCAAATTCCCTCTCTTAACCTTTCTATGTGTTGGTTTTCCATAAATCATTCCATAATTTCACCTTCCCCCATCACCAAATCCTGTCATATATATCAAGGAATGCCCAAATATTTTCTTTTACCTGTCTAGATATAGCACCTTTCAGCTAAACTCTGTGACTTTCAGTTTATATTCGTTTTTGCCTAAAAACCTACCTCTGTAAATAATTTATCCCAAACTTTATTTTCAAAGTCCCTTATCCTATTAACATTTACCCCAAAAGTTAAACACACACGTTTACAATAACACAGCCAGGGGATAAAATTTAGGTTTGCTACTAACTTTTTCTAAGTCTGTGACTTGATTCTCTGAAGCTCCAGTTTTGCATCTATATTGTAGAAGAAATAATAATTTATTACAGGGTGTGCTGTGAATATTAAATAACATAAATAATCTAAAACTGTTAGCTAAATGCCTAACTCATTGGAAGAATTGAATAGTTGTTTGTTATTCTCATTCTTAATAATTTTATTACTCTGCTGTTTTTGTATAGGAAATGTGTAATGTAATGGATACAGTGAAATAAACATGGGATTTAAACTTAAATAGATTTTTGTTTGTAATCTGACTTATACCTTATTATCTGGGTGACTTTGAGTGTCTTACCGTCTTTAAACCTAGCAGTGGTGATTCAGTGACATTGTGTATAGCAGCTGACATAAAATTTGTCCTTACTAAGTGTCTGTTGAATGAGTAGCATACGTTCATGTATGTATACTGTAGTGTTGGTCTTAACTGTTTCATCTTTATTAAGTCATTCAGCAAAAGATTATTGATCATCTATGGGCTATAAGCCATGCTAGGCACTGGGAATAATTTCAAATAGGCCAGATAAGAATCATTATCCATTTGCATGGTACATAACACTGTCTGCCATTAGATTGGTTAATAATTCTTTGGAAAAAGCAGCAGGTTGTCTTTGCTAAAACCTAAACTATAATTCATATGCCTCTGGTATGCCTGGAAAACTGTAAGCAGGCCTTCTGCAAATCAATATTCATGACTTTATTTTCTTCCCAATCCTTCCAAGCCACCTGAGACTGTGATAAGTGTGGCCATAAGAACAATGAAGTCTAGAGTAAGATATTAGACTTTCAGGGTCAGCAAAGGGACTGCATGCAGAGTGGGTTATGAGGGAAGCCCCAGGGGAACAGGTCTTGGAGGTAAGGGGGCTGGCTGGAATGTCTCCATGATTCCAGGATAAGCCCCAGGAGCAGGCCCTGGAGAGTGCTTTTCAGTTTCAATTGGAAGCTGGCAATTCTGCGTTACGTAAGAGATGATGATTGACAAACTCACTAATGTAATCTAGAGAAAGGTTTCCCCATGGCAAGGTCAAATGCTAGTACTAAAAAGGAAACTTTATTGAGGATTTACATATTGCTACTCAGAACAGTCAAACTAATAATGGTTCATTTTAATGCTTACCAGATCAAATGTGCATTTTTTAAATCAAATGCCATTACTTACTGACTTCTTACAGGGTAATATTTAAATGAATTTTATAAACTCAATAGAATATGCATTAGAACTATATAAACACTAAATTGCATTAACATATTATCTATGTATGTTTAGATACGTGATCCCTCCAGTAGGTCTTGCTAATTTTCAAAATCATATATAGTGATAAAATGACTCAGGTAAAAAATTAGACAACACCTTTGATTGCAAAAGATGCTACCTTGAAACTAACTTAAAACACTTAATAGTCAATAAAACGCATAGTTAACTTTCTCTTGAAATCTGACAATTAGAAGTATGTTGTTATCATATCAGATTCAAATCCAAGTAAATTACAAAGGTACATCCCTGCTTTCACATATGCTCAGAGAAGCAAGAAATAGTTCTTGAATAGAGGTCATATCCACATTTTGAAGAACATTATTTGCAGTAGAATAATAGTGAGAATATAATGATAGAGAAGAATTAATTGGAAAAAATTGAGCCGCTATGGTGCTATTTCCAAAAACAGATAAGATGATTGACATATACCCATGAACTTTTCAAATGAAAGTAGGTGGAAATCTCTTGCCACTTGACATTAAAATTCCAATATCAAATCTCTGGCTTTATCCCAAGCTATGTAATTATATTTGGTCCATGGTATAAGCATTTGATGATTTTATGCTTCTCGGTATATCCTGCTTTTAAAATTTTACTCAGGGCTTCTTTTTAAAAAATCACTAATACTAAATTGGTAAAAACAGGGAAAGTCAGAAAAAAGGCAACCAAATAAAATTGAGACGTGTGTGTGTGTGTGTGTGTGTGTGTGTGTGTGTGACAGAAAAAGAGAGGCCACAATGTATAAACACTTAAGCCTTGACCTTAAATGACCTTCAAATTCTGCATGATGTGTGTCTAAACATATTTAAGAGAAAAAAATCCTCTAGCATGGGCTCAGGCTTAGTGATCGCGATGCATTCTATGTGCAGATACAGTGAAAAGGAGAGGACAAATCTGCTGCAGTGAGAACTAATTTGCAGTTCTATGGTCACTAATTATTTTCTGTCTTCACAAAATCTTTATCTAACCTGGTGGGAGAAAAAAAATAGAGTCCAGGGTATCCTGGGATCTCTTCGGTTTCCTAAGTTTTGTATTGGCTCTTAGGCATAAAGTTTAACAAGTCCTGAAGTCCCTTTGGATATCTTGCTAATTCAGTATCAGAAGAAAGTGCGGCAGAATTGCCTTTAATCACTCAATGAGTTTTGGCAAGCTAATCCGTTTTAATGTACAATGCTGAAAAAGTAGCTAGTAGAACTGAAGGGCTAAGGTCAAGGGATATGATTCAGAAAAATAAATCTCAAAACAAGTATACTAGAGAAACTGAAAAAGAAATCGTAAACTTTAAGCCTTAGGCACACAGTCAAGAGAAAGTGGCCAATGGTAATAGAAGAAAAATGCAATTAAATAAGAGAAAGTGCCCAACAGTTGCAGTTTTGCATTGTAACTGGTACAGCTTGCTCTACTGGAAAATCCAATCCTGTGACCCTCGCTGCACTGGGTCAGGGTGTGGGCAGGTGTGTAAACTGGCACTCACGATCTGCGTGCTGGACACAGACCACTAAGGAGGAGATTCTGCCTAATAGAGGTGTTCCTCAGAGTGGCAGCCTATTTATACCTCCTTCTGAAATGCTCAGTGAACAAAGGAAAGGTGGACTGCTGGGTCTCATCGCATCATCCTAAGTGCATTACACATTTTTTAGTAACTAGGATGTGAAAACAACGCAATTCGTGAAATGACTCCCCTAGGCCCTCCTTCTAGTGGGTCCTTGAGGTAACTCCATTGGAGAAGATAATTTGCGTAACCCTGGAAACGTTAGCATATTTGATCTCTTATAGGAGACAAATACAGCAATATAAGCATCCAGAATCAGAAACTATATAGTATGAAAGGCCATTGTAAAATCAGGTTGAATTACAGCAAAGTTTTATTTAAAAAAGAATAAGATTTAATAACAAGGCATATTAGTTTTGAAGAGAAGTTTGCATTTTACAGAACACTGTATACAGGTGTTAATATATTTCATCCTCAAAATAGCCCCAATAAGAGAATAGACATTATGTTTAATTTACAGATAAGAAAATTTAACTGCATTTCAAGTGGGATGATACAAGTAAAGCCTACTTCACTGCACATTAGATGATGAATAAATGGTAATGGTAGAAGAGCAGAAATTATATTTTCAAAATAATCTACTCAAGGCCATTAATTTTTAAAAAAATGAAGATCCTGAAGCCCAAAGGAGTTAAATGGCTAATTTTATATTATGCCATTAGTGGCAAAAGCAAGAGTATAAGCCAAGCCCCTCAAGTCTATCTTTAGGGTTCTTTGAACCATAAAGGAGTAAATTTTATCTAGCATGTCATTTTTTTGTTTAAAAAGTTCACTATTGATGTATTTTTAATTATTTTCTTCTGTTTAAAGATGAGTCTACTTGCAGTGACTGTTATTGGAATATCCTTCGGTCTTGTCTATATATCACAACTATATACACATTAACTATAAAAATGTTTTTTCTTTCTCAAATATTGACAATAAATTGTCTTGAAAAAAACACAGTAACAGTCTCATCTGTATCATCAAATCACACATATCTCAGAGGAATCATTTGTCTTGTTTATCAGAGCTAGGATATTGGCTTATTTATGTATTTGACACAGCTGTAGATTGAAGGAAGACATCATGAGAGGCAGAAAACACTAAAAGAAATAAAAATCAAGTCCAAACAAATACAAAGCAACTTTGAGAGCAAGGGAACCTTCAACGTTCGCTCACTGGTCCATCAGCAAAATCCCTGAGCCAATCACATGGTGCATCGAGCCCATCATGCTGTCTTAACACATGATTTTTCAAAGAAAGCAGTGCTTGCAACCTGAGCTGGTATTGGCAAGAGTGAGAATTAAAATGAACTCTGTCATACTTTAGAGTTTTTCTGCAGTTGCTAGGTACCCAGTGGAAATGCAAATTTGTGTTTAAAGCAGGACATAAAAATCTTCTCATGGTACCAAACGTATGACTGAACATAGGGTTAAAATTTTTTTTTAAATACAAAAACCACAGAATAATTTCATTCAAACGTGGTTCCAAAACTATTAACAGCAAAAAGAGCAATGTATTGTTTAAGTTATAGGGTCACTGCCTTAGAGTAGTAAAACCTACAGAGAGACGAAAGTACAGAGCTATCAATGAAGATTGAATGTAGTGATAATCCAGCTTCATGAAAAATGACAGCTGAGTTGTCCCTGCGTGCACCGTATGATGGAGGTGCTTCAAGTTACAATTCTTCCATTTTTTATTTGAACAATAGATGTCATCTGAAAATGAGCCTTGACCATATACTTAACTTTTTTAAGCTGACTCAGCTCTGAAGTTGGAGCAGCAGAAACTGTACTTCTAGCCTGGAAAGAAAGGAAGCATAAGATCCAAGTGCATGATAGTAGGAAAGGTAAGCTTTTTTTTTTTTTTTTTTTTTTTTTTTTTTTTTTTTTTTTTTTTTTTTTTTTTTTTTTTTTTACTTGGACAAATAGAAAATAGGTAAAATTCTAACAGTGAACAGATTAAGGATGCTCCTTTACTTCCCTAATTAAGTATCTATATACCAAGCTGAATAAAAAAGATAGTTAATGAGGCATACAAAAAAAAAAAAAAGCCAAAGGCTAATGAAAGAAATAAAAATCACTATCAATATAGGTAGTACCTATGATCATATGCTTCTATTTTTTACCTCTACTTTTCTTTCCTTCTCTGTCACCTGTGTCATGCTGTACTTGTTTACCCTCTCAAACCTGACTTCAATCCTTTCTAGTATAAGGCATAATACAAATTTGAAATAAGAAAATAAAAATGTATAATCAAAAGAACAGCATATTGAAAAACAGACTAGTATGTGTATTCATATTCTAAAGATTAACCTATCTGTAATGTTCTTATTGAATAAATTATATATGCAGATAAGTGTACATATTATAAATGTACTTCGCAGTAAGTTTTTATAAAATAAACATCTCCGTATAGCACCAACATCTAGAAAAAAGAAATCACCAGTCACCCTGAGAAGCCCTCCCCTGCTGACTTCCAGTTCCTACCCCAGCAAGGGATCCACTGCCCTGACTTCTCTCACCATGGTACAAAATGGCCTGGTTTGCATATTATGGAAACAGAATTATACCATTATATTTTCCTTTGGCTTCTTTTGTCCAAACTTATGTTCATGTGATTATATTTACATTATTCATGATGTAAACATAAATTCATAAATTCCGCTGATAAATGATTATCTAGATCACTTACTCATTTTTTAACTGGGTTATTTGTTTCTTTGTCATTAAGTTGTAAGAGTTCTTTATATACATATTTATAAAATCCCTTTTCAGGACTATGATTTGCATATATTTTTCTTTCCTGTGGATCATCTTTTAACCTTCTCCTTCAAATTTAAAGCAGAAAATTGTTAATTTTGATGAAATCAATTTATGTATATTTTATTAATGTATTTATTCTTTTGTTCCTTGGCTTTACATCATACCCAAGAACCCTTTGGCAAATCAAAGGTCACAAAGATTTAACCTATGTTTTTATTCTAACAGTTGTATAGTTTTAGTTCTTATATTTAAGTCTTTCATCCATTTTGAGTAAACTTTTGCGTATGATGTGAAACAATAGTACAATTTCGTTCTTTTGCATGTGGCTAGCCAATAATCTCAGTAGAATTTGTTGAAAATACTATTCTTTCCCCATTGATAGTCATCGCACTGTTGTTGCAAATCAGTTGAACACAGATGTGCAGGTTTATATATGGATTCTCAACTCGGTTCCATTAATCTAGATGTCTCCTTGAGCAAGTACCAGTCTTTGATTACTGTTGTTGTGTAGTAAGTTTTAACATCAGAAAGTTTGAGTAATCCTACTTTTTTTTTTTTTTCCTCAAAACTGTTTTGGCTATTCTGGGTCCCTTGTGATTCTATATGAATTTTAGGATAACTTTATTAATTTATACAAATAAGTCATTTGGAATTCTGATAGGGATTTCAGTGAATTTGTAGATCAATTTGTAGGGTTTTCTCAACAATGTTAATTCCTCTAATCCATGAACATAGCATACTTTTCCATTTATTTAGATGTTTTAAAATTTATTTAACAATGTTTTGTAGTTTCCAGAGTATAAGATTTGCATTTATTTTGTTAAATTTATTCCTAAGTATTTTATTCTTTTTAATACTATAATAGAATTGTTTTCTTAATTTGATTTTAGATTGTTTACTACAAGTGTGTAAAATACAATTGATTTGTATAACCTTATATCCTGATACATTGCTGAAATTATTAGTTTTAACAAGATTATTTTCTATATACAAGATCTTGTCATCTCCCAATAAACCTATTTTTATTTCTTTCTGTTCAATCTGAAAGCTTTCTATTTATTTTTCTTGCCCAGTTGCCCTGGCTAGAATCTCCTGTGCAATGTTGAATACCAGTGGCGAATATTGCACATCCTTGCCTTGTGCCTAATCTTTGTGTTTTATTGTAAAGTACTATGTTAGCTGTAGAATTTTAGTAGGTACCCATTAGGAACTTGAGGTTGAGTTTCCTTCTATTTCTAGTTCCCTGTGTGTGTATATTATCACAAAAGAGTGCAGAATTTTGTTAAATGTGAGGTTTTTATGTATCTCTTGGGATAATCACGAGACTTTGGTTTTTTAGCCTATAAACATTACATTACTTAATTTTTGGATAGTAATCTAATCTTGTCTTTTGCGGATATGTACCACTTGATCATGGTGTAGAATTCTTGTAGTTTGCTAGAGTTTTCTTGAGGACCTTTACATTTATATCTATAGGAGATATTGGTCCATAGTTGTTTTTTTAATCTCATGATGTCTTCATTTGGCTTTGATATCAAGGTGGTATTAGCACCATAAAAATGAGTTGGGAAGTATCCCTCCTCCTTACATATTTTGGAAGAGTTTGTGAATAAAAAATATTAATTAATAGTCAGTTAATTGAGAATCATTAATTTTTATGAAATAAAGTTTAGAAAATGCAGTTTTGACCATTTGTCTCTCAATAGGATAAAGGAGAAACAATTTTATCTTTTCTAATTTGAGATTTCTTTTGATTTTTTAAAAATGGTTTTAGAAAAGTGGTTTTGCAGACTATAGCTAGAATTTTTTGTTTGTTTTCAATTGCAACTTCCTGGTTCCTACAGAGATAGAATGTTGAAGATAACCAGGAGGGCCACAGGAATAGAATAAGTTAGGTTTACAATGCATACAGGGAGGAAGATGCACATCGTAAGGAACCACAGAGCATCTCAGTGAACGAGTGTTAGAAAGAACTTATTACAAGATGAGAACTTTGGTTGGGTGACTTGGTGGGGGGGATGCTAATGAGAGAGGCTTTGGTCTCAATGAGATGCTCTCAGGAACTGTGGATAAGTAACTGTGATGGAGTAAAAATAAATCTCATTTAGGAAAGGAGAAGACCAGAGCAAGGCTAAAGCTGTAAGGAGCTCCTACCCTTTGCAACAGCATGGATAGAACTGGAAAGCATTATGCTAAGCAAAATAACCCAGGAAGTGAAAGACAAATACCATATGATCTCACCTTTAACAGGAACCTAAACAATAAAACAAACAAATAAGCAAAATATAACCAATGACACTGAAATTGAGAACAGGCTGACAGTCACCAGAGGGGAGAGGGGAGGAAAGTTCAGGGGAAAAGGGGAAGGGTTTAGAACAACAAGCGTAAAGGACACATGGACAAAAACTAGGGGGGGGTGGAAATGGGAGGGAAGTGGGGAAGGCTGGGGTGATGGTCTGAGTTGGGAGTAAAAGACAGAAAACTATACAGGAACAACAATTAAAATAAAATTTTAAAAAGAAAGAAAAATGCAAATCAAAACTATAATGAGATACCACATCACACTTGGAAAAAAAATAGTAGTCACTCATATTTGCTGGGAATGGGGGATGTCTGATATTTTAGGGTTTGCACAGTGATGTTATTTTTCTCCTTACTTAGTCAACACCATGAATTGTTCTTGTCTCACTGCATTATAGTCACAAAGTGATCTTGTCTGAAATTGATTTTCTGTAAAATCATTTATGTCCAGCAGGAGAACACCATGGCCTATCTGTAGGTGAGGCATCAGCAACTAACAATGTGAAAGTCTAGCTGTGAGAATCTAGCAAGTCTTGGATTTTTAGGAGCTATTTTTTTTCTCATGGATGAATTATGTAATAAATACCACATCAGTCATAAAGTCTTATGGGTCATTAGAATAGAATAAAAGAACCAGGGTGATATAATTACATTTACGCTGTTACATTTTGTATGTTAAAACAAAGCATGACTCTCCTATGCTTCTATATTTTTCCCCTTGCTGTTGTCCACAATAAAAGATACTCAAACCATTATACAGCCTAGCAGGGAAGGTTGGGGAGGAAATTATAATATGATTGTGATGAGATCTCCTATTTAAGCAAGCAATCAATACAATTCAAAATGTGGTCTAATGATGGCAACCCCTCATGACAAATAATTTTGTCATTGAAAAAGCAATAGCTTTCTAATAATATGACGAATGTCATTCCCAAATCTCAAAGTCAGCAGTAAAGTTGGGGTCTTCTATTTATATTCTAATCTTTCACTAGGTTCTACACTATCAGTTTACTATGTTTCATGTCAACCTCAGGAACGTAAAGGGTGCACTTGAGAGTAAATCAGCTGTTTGTCCTTCAGAACAGTGAGTTCAACTGAAATGGAGACTCATGGGAGGATCTGCCTTTAAAACAGAGCCAATGCTCTGTAATTTGCATATTCCTTTGTTCACAAAGCATTACTTTTTTAAAAAGGAACTTTATTATTATGTCTATATTTTATTATTAAAATAACCTGGCATCAGCATCATTGATGACTTTAAAATATAGAGGTCCCTTGTGCTTTTTCTAAATTTTATATATATATATATATATAATTTCTCTCTCTATACACACACACACACACACACGCATGTCAATGTAGGCTTTGTGATTCAAGTTTACTTAATGGAGGATTTCTACATGCAAGTTACAGATCAATGTGTGTCATAGGCAGATCAAGCTTTCTGAAATGATATCAAAATAGCCTGGGCATTTTTTCCCTGATTAAAATTGCATGAAATATATATTTGTTTGCATGTCCAATAAATCTAAAAGAATACTGAATAGTACTGGTTTACTTGTAAAGTAATGCATACAATTAAGTTAAAAATTCCTTGACAACGTTAACAAATATAAATGTATGCATGTGAGCCAGCATCACTCCGTACGTATAGCTGTGTTGTGTAATATTTCTCAGTTCTGTAGTGCACATACCTCTGCTTTACTCTTATATAAGGTTGGTTAAGCTACTCATAAATTATTCTCCCATATAAACTGTAGATAAAGTTTGTTAAATTTATCTAAATGCAAAATTGGGTGTGTCATCAGATTGCAACACAGTTATAGATTAATTGGAGGACAACTGATTCATTAATAACCGTAAGCCATTTCTTCTAAAAATACGGAACATCTCTTAAAAAGTTAAGACCATCTTTTAAGCCCTTAATTATTTCTATATTTTTCCATATTGTACTCAAGATAAAGTAAATTTCTATATGAATTTAAATTTTTATTGCTAGTGTGATTGTGTTGGTTTTATATTATATTTTCTAGTTGGTATCAAAAACTAGAAAGGTCAATTGCTTTTCTTCTCATGAGTTACCAAAGATTGTGATTTCATGGACTAACTAATATGGTTTATCAGCCTTGGTATATTTATAACAAGCTAAGAAAAATTATTTTACTATTGGGGGAAAATTGTTTTGGGTGTTGTTTAGTTTGTATCTAGTTTTCAACCTCAAAAAGTAACACTGACTCTACTGGTTGAATTAATTTAATAACTGCTAGTGGGTGATTTTCAAGTTATCTCTGTATGGAAAGAAAATAATGTACTAAACCTAAAAATATAACCCAATAGATTTGTTTTAGTTGCCCAGATATTTTAAGCAAGTTCTATTGGATACAATTATTTTAAATCTTTGCTGAATTGTGAAGAGCTCTCAAGTCTAATTAGTGATAAATCCTACTAACTTAAGATAAGTAAACATCTTTAATTTAGGGTTGGTTCCCAATGTACATGTTAGCTTTTTACTGCAGGCTTAGTACGGAGCTCATCTGTCTATATTTTAGTAGAAGCTTTCTGATTTATTTTGTCTTTAACTTTTCATATATATATATATATATATATATATATATCTTTATAGTTCGTTAAATGGTTAACAATGATTTCCCCCACCACAGTTCCCACAGAGTGCGAAAAATTTGATGAACAGAGATTATATGAAGACTAATAAACAAATAGCTAAAATATAAGATCAATTGTAAAATGAGATCCAGAGAAATTGGGTGCAGAGAATCAATACTAGAAACTCATTAGGTCAGTATTTGAAAACTTGTTGGAATGCCTTATAGTAGAATCTGCATTTAAGTGTACAGCAGAGAAATCTGAATGATTTAAGGACTCAGATATCAATCCTTGACTCAACAAGGTGCTGTAACACACAGGGTCAAGCTGAGGTGTAATAGGAAGGGAGAGTACTTTCCTGGCAGTCCAAACTATACTAGTTCACCATTCTCCGTGTGTATGGAAAAGTCTAATATGTGAATAGAAATAAGATAATCCATGAGACGAGGCAAATACCAAAAGAGCATTTGCTCTCCTCCTTCCTTTTCCCAGCATTTCCTCTGTCCTCCATTGCATCTATATTGTTCCTATGGAAGGTGTTATATTTTTACATAAGCAGGTTACCTTAGCTGAAATGGATGGACCCAAAAATGGGTACCTGATCCAGCCTTTCTTTTAGAATAATACTTTTTTTTCTCTAGGATCTGTGGACTCAGAATCGCAAAAGATTTAAAGCAGTCTCTCAGGTAGCTAAAGCTAGAAAAATACAGCCGTTAGAGGCCATGTGGAGAAAGCAGGTCGATGCTGTGAGCGACAGGAACAGCGCCAACACACACGGTGCGAAGGGCTTTGCTCCCTGGGAGCGGCTCTCGGCCAAAGGAGCATGTGCCAACTTCCGATCCCAGAGAGCGGAATCCCCACCTGTTCCCCCACCGGTGTCCGAAATCACCAGTGAAAGAAAGTCTTCATGAATGGTATCCCTTTCCGTTAAGCCACCAGGAGTACATCAGAATGTACTTCCAGTTTAATAAAAATAAAATCTCTTCCTTGCTTTCTCCTCCAGCAAAGGCTTCTGAACAAATTCTGGATGATCGAATGTAAAAGAACAAATGTAGAAGGTCTCAGGTGGTCCTCCTTTTTTCTTTGAAGCAATATTGCTGTCAGTGAAAGTAGAGTCAGCGGGGAGCTAATGCTGATACGGGGTTAAAAGCATCATTCCATACAGGGTAATCAGTGGGTATCAGGTCAAGTTATGGCCTTGCAGTGTTTTTCTAACTGCAAGTGCTACACATGAGAGAAACACAGGAGGGCTTAGTTATAAGTTGCACTTCATATAATACATAGGTAAAGAAAATCCTTACAAGGACACTTTTAGGATTGCCTGGCTTTTCCTAATTTAATACTCAAAAGCACTCAGAGGCCATATTGACAATTAAAAAGATGAGACAGGAAGGAACCCAATGCTTAATAGTAGTTTCCTATTAAATTCTATTAGATCTAGTGAGTATTTCAGTTAAATCAGTATTATAATATTATAAAGGACAATTGGAATAACTTTTCATGGATAGAAACCTTGGAGGTGGGAAGCCAATTTATTGATAGGAAGAAAAACAGCTTCTTACTGGGAAGCTTCACCAGCATATGTGAAACTGCATTAGTATTTTCTTCTAAACTCTCACTTTTTGAGGGAGGGGGGAGACAAAGAGGATAAAGGTATTTCCTGGCATTAAATATCTTTCTTAATTTAGGTTTTCATAATTAATATAGATCAAAACTGTTCCGAATCTATTTAACCTTTTAAAATGCTTACCTAAACCTCTGTCATAGTTATCTAGTAATGAAATGAAAACTATTTATCTTTAATACATATGATAATAATTGACTCAAGTTTGCATGTGAAGAAAATAATAGTAAGTGGTATGAATTCTTGTCAGGCTTAACATATAAAGTAATACCAGTTTTCTATGCATCAAAAATCGTGTTATGCAGTTGAATTTTTTTTATTGTTGTTCAAGTACAGTTGTCTCCATTTTCACCCCACCATCCCCTCTGCCCCACTCATCCCCACCTCCCACCCTCAAACATACCCCCCTTTGGCTTTGTCCGTAAGTCCTTTATACATGTTCCTTGATGGCCCTTCACCTATTATCCCTCTCCCCACTCCTCTCTGGTTACTGTCAGATTGTTCTTTATTTCAACCAGAACTACCATTGATTGATGAAAGCTGATTGTGCGGGTCATATGCTTTCTCTACTTCAATTCATGTACATTGTTTACATTGTGTACATTGTGTACATTCATTCCCACAAGCTTAGCAAGTACTATTATTCCCATTTTACAGAGTAGAAAAATGTGAAGTTAAAAAGCATTTTACAAAGCACTTGTGTCTAAAAGCAATTTTTAGTAATTGCTTTTAATACATTATGTGGTGGGGGCTATGGATTAAATAACGAACAAGGTACAGTCCTTTCCATTAAGGAGTTTGTCCTCTGAGTCACACAGCATGTGTCACTGGCAAAAATTGAGCTTAGTTGTCTATCACTGATAGCTTTGAACTCTCTCCAAGGTTATACCATCACCCTCCCACTTCCTCCTCAACCCCTCCAACAACCAAAAAATAAAACACAAAGTTTGACTTGAAATCAGACCTAATTTTAAGGGGAATTTTCTTATTTTGCTACACCAGTATGTGGGATTCTTTTGTTTCAAGAGGATAAAATGTCAGCAGTAAGGCCAATGACTTGAAAATCTTCTGTCTGATTAGACAAGCAGAATACACAGGACCTCTGATAAATGGGAATAAAAGGCATCGGATCATTTTCTGTCTGAGCACATTTTTTAAAGTATCTTTCTCATAAGCTCTTAACCTGGTGTTTGCAATTCAAAAGGCATCATGGTCTTGTAGACCTTTTCCAATTACAATCCTCATTTTGGGTCTCTGATTCATAAAAAACTTTCCTTTTTATTTCCTGCCTGATTCTCCACCATCTCCAAGTACCTGTGAGGGGCTATGTCATTTAATAGCCAATATTCTTTCTGAAGTGAATTTTCTTTGTGATCTCTTATTAATTTTTTTCCCTTAGCTCAAATCCCACTTATAACAAATGTTCCAAAAGTGGAAAGGCTTTCTGAAAGAGCCTGAAGAGGATAATTTTCATATAGATACCATGGCTAAAGGGAAGAAATCTAGGGGCCTCATTCCGTTGCCTCTTTGATTAGATGGACATGGTCTACTTAGCTGTAATTTATTTAACTGCTTGTAAAGCTGGTATAAACCCAAACACCATAAAATGAAACTCAAATATGCACGATGCTGTGACTTAAACTCTGCTCTGCATCTAAAAACATCTTCAGTGTGGATTATACCACGAACATCAAAGCAAAGGCGATTTTTAAAAAATGCACTAACTTCTATTTATTGAAAGCTTATTATGTGTCAGACTAATTCTTTATGTTGTATATTGATTAACTTAATCTTTGAAAAATTCTAAGAGATAGATGTTATTTTTACCCATATTTCATAAATGAGGACAATAAGATAAAAAGGAATTAGATAACTTGCCAGATTCTCATAGTTAAAATGTTATACAATTAATATTTAATTTACAGAAATAGTCATCATGTGATACTAATATTTCAAAAAAATGTTCTGTGGCCCAATATAAGACTGTCAAATCTAAAGTCCGTTGAGGGCATGTCTAGAGGCCCATCTGCTTTGACTATTTGGCTGAAATAACTACCAGCCTCTAATTTATTAGCCCAACCAGCTCTCTGGTTTGCCAGTACAGAAAATGCACTAATTTTAATTAACCTGCTATTTCATCCACTTATTTCCTAATTTATTCAAGACATAAGTATGAGTTTGGCATTTAAGAAAGCATTGCCTTGCATTATTAAATTTAATTTAATACTACTTAATCTATCTTTTACATTTTATGACTTTTAATTACGCATTATTTTTTAAAATTTTATTTTACCAAAAATAAAATCCCCCCTTTTGAACAACCCAGAATCTATTACCTCCGCATGCAAGTGCCTTTAGATGTACAACCTTAGTTACTAAGTGGAACTAGGCCACTTAAAAAATTCCTTTGTAAAAATTAATCCTGCCTTTAGATAATATTTTGAGGTATAAGAATTTTTAGAAAAATTTATTCTTTAAATTTAGAAAATGTTGTGACAGCTCTCTTCAAAATACTCCCCATGTAAACAGAGGTCAGATTCTTATCCCTGGCCTTTCTCTTCTACAAACTACAGCTTTTAAAATAATGTAAAAGTTTACACTGGTGATTACCTTAGTCAAGAGATATATTATTGGCCTGATATGTTTTTCATGGCAGCCATTTAATCCATTTGTGGTTTAAAAAATTGGAAAGGAAATTATTGTTATTTTTATTTTAATTTTTGTTATTGTACAGTTTTCTGTCTTTTACTCCCATCCCAGCCTACCACCCCAGCCCTCCCCACCTCCCTACCATTTCCACCCCCCCTAGTTTTTGTCCATGTGTTTTTTATACTTGTTGCTCCAAACCCTTCCCCTTTTCCCTTGAAATTCCCTCCCCTCTCCCCTCTGGTGACTGTCAGCCTGTTCTCAATTTCAGTGTCTTTGGTTATATTTTGCTTGTTTGTTTGTTTTATTCTTTAGGTTCCTGTTAAAGGTGAGATCATATGGTATTTGTCTTTCACTTCCTGGCATATTTCACTTAGCATAATGCTTTCCAGTTCCATCCATACTGTCAAGAAGGGTAGGAGCTCCTTCTTTCTTTCTGCTGCATAGAATTCCATTGTGTAAATGTACCATAGTTTCTTGATCCATTCATTTACTGATGGGCACCTAGGTTGCTTCCAGCACTTGGCTATTGTAAATTGTGCTGCTATGAACATTGGGGTGCATAGGTTCTTTTGGGTTGGTGTTTCAGGGTTCTTAGGATACAACCCTAGCAGTGGAATTGCTGGGTCAAAAGGTAGATCCATTTTTCATTTTCTTAGAAAATTCCATACTCTTTTCTGTAGTGGTTGTACCAGTCTGCAATCCCACCAACAGTGCACTAGGGTCCCCTTTTCTCCACAACCTCTCCAACATTTGTTATTTGTTGCTTTGTCTATGATGGCCATTCTGACTGCTGTGAAGTGGTATCTCATTGTGGTTATAATTTGCATCTTTCTGATAGCTAGCAATATTGAGCATCTTTTCATGTGTCTCTGGATCCTCTGTATGTCCTCCTTGGAGAAGTGTCTGTTCAAGTCCTTTGCCCATTTTTTAATTGGGTTGCTTGTCTTCTTAGAGTGGAGTCATGTGAGTTCTTTTTGGAGATTAAACCCTTGTCTGAGGTATCATTGGAAAATATGTTTTCCCATACAGTTGGTTCTCTTTTTATTTTAATATTATTTTCTTTAGCCATGTAGAAGCTTTTTATTTTAATGAGATCCCATTTGTTTATTCTTTCCTTTATGTCCCTTGCTCTAGGGGACATATCAGTGAAAATGTTACTGCATGAAATATCTGAGATTTTCCTTCCTATGTTCTCCTCCAGGACTTTAATGGTGTCATGGCTTATACTTAAATCTTTTATCCACCTTGAATTTATTTTTGTGTATGGTGTAAGTTTGTGTTTGAGTTTCATTTTTTTGCATGTAGCTGTCCAGTTCTCCCAACAACACTTGTTGAAGAGGCTATTTTTACTCCATTTTATGTTGCTGCCTCCTTTGTCAAATATTAATTGACCATAGAGAATTGGGTTTACTTCTGGGCTCTCTATTCTATACCACTAGTCCATGTGCCTCTTTTTGTGCCAGTACCAGGCTGTTTTGATTACAGTGGCCTTGTAATACAGTTTGGTGTCAGGTATTGTGATCCCTCCTACTTTGCTCTTCTTTCTCAAAATTGCTGCAGCTATTCAAGGTCATTTATGGTTCCATATAAATTTTGAAGTGTTTGTTCTATGTCTGTAAAATATGCCATTGGTACTTTAATAGATATTGCATTGAATCTGTAAATTGCTTTGGGTAGTATAGACATTTTGATGATGTTAATTCTTCTAATCCATGAACATGGTATATGTTTCCATTTGTTTGTGTCTTCCTTGATTTCTTTCTTCAGTGTTGTGTAGTTTTCTGCACACAGGTCTTTTACCTCCTTGGTTAGGTTTGTTCCTAGGTATTTTATTTTTCTACTTGCTGTATCAAATGGGATATTTTTCTTGATTTCTGCTTCTGCTGTTTCATTGTTGGTATACAAAAATGCCTTTGATTTCTGGATATTGACTTTGTATCCAGCTGGTTGGCCAAATTCATTTATCCGGTCGAGCAGCTTTTTGGCCGGGTCTATAGAATTTTCTATGTACACTATCATGTCATCCACAAACAATGATAGTTTTGTTTCCTCCTTTCCAATTTGAATGCCTTTTATTTCCTTTTCTTGTCTAATCACTGTGGCTAATACTTCCAATACTATATTGAATAGAAGTGGTGAAAGTGAACAACCTTGTCTTGTTCCTCATCTTAGTGGAAAAGATTTTAGTTTTTGCCCATTGAGTATGATGTTGGTTGTAGGCCTTTCATATATGGCCTTTATTATGTTGAGGAATGCTCCCTCTATTCCCACTTTGCTGAGTGTTTTTATCATAAATGGATACTGTACCTTATCAAATGCCTTTTCTGCATCTATTGATATGATCTTGTGATTTTTGTCTTTGCTTTTGTTTATGTGATGTATTACATTTACTGATTTGCAAATGTTGAACCATCCTTGCATCCCTGGGATGAATCCCACTTTGCCATGGTGTATGATCTTTTTAATGTATTGTTGGATGTGGTTTGTCAATATTTTGTTGAGGATTTTAGCATCTATGTTCATCAGCGATATTGGCCTGAAGTTTTCTTTCTTTGCTGTGTCTTTATCCAGTTTGGGGATTTGGATGATGCTGGCTTCATAAAAAGAGTTTGGGAGTCTTCCATCATTTTGGATTTTTTTGAATAGTCTGCGAAGGATAGGGGTTAGCTCTTCCTTAAATGCTTTGTAAAATTCTCCTGTGAAACAATCTGGTCCAGGGCTTTTGTGTGTTGGGAGTTTTTTTGATTACTGCTTCTATTTCCTCTGCTGTTATTGGTCTGTTCAGGCTTTCTGCTTCTTCATTGAGTTTTGGGAGATTATATTTCTCTAGAAACTTGTCCATTTCACCTAGGTTTTCAAATTTCTTGGTGTACAGTTCTTCATAGTAATTTCTTACAATCCTTTGTATTTCTGTGGTGTCAGTTGTAATCTCTCCTCTTTCATTTCTGATTGTGTTTATTTGGGTCCTCTCTCTTTTTTTCTTGATGAGCCTGCTTAAAGGCTTGTCAGTTTTCTTTATCTTTTCAAAGAACTAGCTCCTGAATTCATTGATCCTTAGAATTGTGCTTTTAGTCTCTATGTCATTTAATTCTCCTCTGATCTTGGTTATTTCCTTCCTTCTACTTGCTCTGGGCTGTCTCTGTTGTTGTAGGCATAGGGTTAAGTTGTTTGTTTGAAATGTTTCTATATTTTTTAGGTAGGCCTGTATAGCTATGAATTTCCCTCTGAGGACTACCTTCACTGTGTCCCATAAGTTTTGGGTCATTGTGAGTTCATTTTCGTTTTTTCCAAGAACTTTTTGATTTCCTCCCTAATTTCATTCTTGACCCATTCATTGTTTAATAGCATGCTATTCAATCTCCATGATTTTGAGTGTTTTGGGTTTTTCCCCTTGGTGTTGGTTTCTAGTTTCAGCCCCTTGTGGTCACAGAAAATGCTTGGTATGATTTCAATTGTCTTGAATTTGTTGAGGCTTGTTTTGTGTCGTATCATGTGGTCTATCTTTGAGAATGTTCCATATGCATTTGAAAAGAATATGTATTTAGTTTCTTTGGGATGAAGGTCTCTCTATATATCAGTTAAGTCCATTTCATCTAGAGTGTTGTTCAATGCCACAATATCTTTGTTGATTTTTTGTTTAGAAGATCTGTCCATTTTTGACAGTGGGATGTTAAAATCCCCTACTATAATTGTGTTGTTGTCAATATCTTGAAGTCCTCTAAGATTTTCTTTATATATTTAGGTGCTCCTATGTTGGGTGCATATATATATTTACAATGTTTGTGTCTTCTTGGTGGATTCTTCCCTTGAGTATTATGAAGTGACCTTCTGGGCCTCTCTTTATGGCTCTTCTTTTGAAGTCTATTTTGTCTGATATGAGTATTGCTACCCAGGCTTTTTTTTTTCCTATCCATTTTCTTGGAAAATTTGTTTCCAGCCCTTCACTTTGAATCTGTGTAGGTCTATTGTCCTGAGGTGGGTCTCTTGCAGACAGCATATATGTGGGTTATGCTTTCTTATCCATTTAGCTATTCTATGCCTTTTGATTGGAGCATTTAATCCATTTATGTTTAAGATTATTATTGATAGGTAGTTTTCATTGCCATTTTCATACCTGTGTTTCTCTCTCTCTCTCTCTCTCTCTCTCTCTCTCTCTCTCTTTTCCTTCCTTTCCTTAAA